>KZ345251.1:87173-105827 GCA_002352805.1 Teladorsagia circumcincta
GATTCGATGGCGACCCATGCCTTTAAAGGCAGAAGTCGGGATCAGTATGGGGTATTATGACGAATGAAATTGAGTATAGAGATGCGAAATGGATGACGGTGGAGAAAAAACGAAAAGAAACCGTCGACGAGGCCGAAGACGAAAGCCCGGCTCTACTGGCAGTGTAGAAGGAGGGCTAGCTTGGGAGAGGGGCACTTTCAAACGAGTTTTCCGGATATGCTAGCCGTTCCTTCGGTTGATACGGCAATCAGCTTAGCTGATCTCACACGTTGTGTCAGCCATGCAATTTCCGGAAGTGGGCGGTCGGAGCGCGGATGGGCGGCGGAGGCGCTTAATACATGCCCTGGGGCCTTGTTACGACGCCTTTCGGTATTCTGAGCATGGGTGCGTAACCATGCACAGAGACGGCCAAAGGGATTGGTTTGGTCCACTGATCCTGACCTGTGGCTTTAAGTTTTGCATACGGGTATGTGACACTCATCACTGTGACCTTAACTTTAGTCCCGCACCACTGCTTTTATAGAGTCGGGACGTATAAAGTAGTCAAAAAAGTATTGCAGAGCATTTGGAGGAACAACAAGCTCTAGATGTATGTATGATGTATGATCTGCTTGAGATTCCCTTCAACTGAATGCAGTTTCAAAAAGTGTACTCCATAATGAAAACAAGAGTATCTCTTCAGTAACACTCTTCAGTAATATCAGGAACAGAAAGGAACATATATCATATGAAGGCAGTTTAAGGTTGTAAAGTGGAAGAATGGAATTGTCAGGAAGAGTAAAATGAGTACGTTACTTCAAGTCCTTCAGCATATCTCTCAGCCATCTCCGACTTCATACAAGATACTTTCTTTTCCGGTTTTCTATGACATTATCATTGCAGTGGCATGTAAAATCGGTTCACAAATCAGTTACCTTATAGGATTACAGTCCAAACGTAATGGCGCGATCCTGGAAAGACTATAAAACAGGAGCTGGCAGACAAACTGACAACACGGAATGTTCGAGGAGAAGCTCATCGTTGGCGTGGCTTCGGCCTGCTCCACTCTGGCCATTGTTGCCTGCTTGATCATTGTTCCATCTCTCTACAACACCATCAATGAGATCCACGATGAAGTCCTCGAAGGCGTCTCCGTCTTCCGCGTCGAGACGGACTCTGCGTGGAGCCAGATGATGAACTTCCAAGTGGCCGTTGCTCCTCCGAGCAAGCCACGTGAGAATCCCTTCGGCTCCATCTTCCGCAATAAGAGACAGGCCCTGCCTTCTTACTGCCAGTGCACGCCTCCAACGGTCAACTGCCCACCTGGACCTGCTGGACCTCCCGGACAACCTGGAGCACCTGGTGAGTTTACATCTTCTTATACTGTTTGAGCAATATTACGCTAAGCCATTTCAGGACAACCTGGATCACCTGGTGAGCCCGGAGAGGACGCTTCTACCACCTACGCACCCATCAACTGTCCCGCTCCAGACACCGGTTGTGTCACTTGCCCACCTGGACCACCAGGACCACCCGGACCAGATGGAAACCCTGGAGGTCCAGGACCAAACGGAAACCCAGGTCAAGCTGGATCACCTGGACAAGATGGACAGCCAGGACCCTCAGGACCTCCCGGAGACGCCGGATCACCAGGAAACCCAGGAAGCGATGGCCAGCCTGGACAGCCCGGACAAGACGGCACCACCTCAACCAACACCCCTGGAGGACCTGGACCAGCTGGACCAGCAGGTGCTCCTGGAAATGCAGGAGGACCTGGACAACCAGGAAACGCCGGAAACCCAGGAGCTCCTGGACCCGCTGGACAACCCGGAGCTCCTGGACAGCCCGGACCTGACGGTAATCCTGGAAACCCAGGAGGCACAGCACCTCCAGGAGGCGATGCCGCCTACTGTCCATGCCCACCTCGCTCAGCTGCGTTCGTGGCTCGCCGTGTCGCCAAACACTAAGCTTCGAAAGAGCAGTTTTTTGCTATTAGTTCACATTTGCAGTTTTTCCTTAGATTATTACCATTCGGAGAATAAAGACATTGCTCTGACAATGAGTTTTGTTACAACAGAAACTGTGATCGAGCTTGGGAGTGTGACATTGATGTGAGAAGTTGGATATTGATAGCTAATGCTTGCAAAAACCATCTAAATCGTTCCTCGGCATTTTGAACGCAACGCCTAAGGCCTACGCGTTGCGCATTAGCTAAGTTGTTCTGCCTTTCGCTATTAATGGTTAGAAACTGCGCCAGAACCACTTGTCTTATCCTTCCTTTCATTACGCTAGCGCTAAAAACTGGATTACACTTACTATGTACCGATTCCCAAGAGCGAAAGTGCGCCGTCATTCACACGGAAAATTACAACGTCGTAACACCGCTTGTGATCACACATCATACATTTACATGCACAGTATTCCATGAAGGACACATTGTTTGCTTGCCTGAGTTGTTGGAAATCGGCGTTAAAAGGACAAAACTGTGGTCAGCGAACCGTCGAAAGAGTTACTAGCTCTACTCCTTATCCAATAATTGACTGAGGATCAATGGAAACAAATTAGTTGAGCTTCCCTCTTTCTGCCTCACAATTGGGCAAACTCAAGAGAATGCCTTTACTAGCTCATAATGTTATATTTGATAGGTTTCCTGCAGGGGCCGATACCACCTAGCTGTTATTGAAAAGATGAGCCTCGAGATGCACATGGCAAGGTTATCCACTGAATTATTGAATTTGCACCACCTATGTGAGTTCTCACGTATGCCACAAAGTAATGAATGGAACAAAGCTCCAACCTTAAACAGATCAGTCTGTTGAGGTGTGGATATCGCCAGTCACTGGGTTCGCACGAGGCTTCCCAAGAATTCCCAGTTGAGCTGCCCACTGGAGCGAAAATGAACTCTATTTCAATGACTTGGAGAAGATAGATATGTAAGTCACGTAGATTTGCAACAAAATATGAACCTCCTACTTATGTAGGTGTAGGATGTTTGCTAAGTGACACATTTCATTGGAGAAGTTTAGAATCGCGAATCCCCTTCTACCAAGTACACATTTTCACTTTCAATATCTGCACGCAATGGTAAGCCCTTAACAACTACTAAAGGAAATAAGAGAAGCGGTAGAGGGGATGCTTGAACCCTTAACACATACCGGACCGAGTGCATCACATGGTGATGCACGCAAACAAAAGGATGGACTCCTTTCGCTTGACTTATTCTGACATTTTTCATGTTTTGAAACTATTCGCCTAGACTATCGGATCCGAGAAGCAAGAAGTTCATCAGCGATAGTCAAAGTATTGATTGAGTGGTGGTTACTGAAGAGAAAATATGAGAAAAGGAGAGGAAATGCGCGA
This sequence comes from Teladorsagia circumcincta, assembly GCA_002352805.1. Classification (NCBI taxonomy): domain Eukaryota; kingdom Metazoa; phylum Nematoda; class Chromadorea; order Rhabditida; family Trichostrongylidae; genus Teladorsagia; species Teladorsagia circumcincta. The sequence goes on from KZ345251.1 coordinate 90,513, forward strand.
GCAACGGCGGTCCGTTATGTGTTGAGATATTTATTAGGTTGTTGCATTATAAATGTCACTTTTGGACGTGCACAAAATTTGTTAGAACATTAACAGTTCGGCATCTCAGAAGAAGAGATGGGTAGTACTTTGTTCCTTCGCCATTCCTCATGCAAGGACCCGACTTCCTTTTTGAAGAACTATAGCAACTGTGCGCAGGCACAAGAACTGTAGGAACTGTGCGCACACTCAAGAGTCCGAATTTTTTGTACTCTCAGAATAGTTTCGTTTCACAATGCGCTCCTTCGATTCAGATGAGCGGCACTTGGACGGAGTGTGACAAGATTACATTACACGGAGAAGTTGAAGTTCTTCAGCCTTGGCTCGCATCTTTTCGCTGACGATTTTTTTTTCGTGCAAAACACCATGGTCATAATTAAGCAACATCATGAAATCATGGATTTCTTTCTCACCGAGCCGATGCACGACTCGTCGTAGGTCACATTTTGTTTACGAAGGTCTTCATAACCGTGTGAGTTGGATTTAGCTTCTCAAGGTGTCGCGGAAGAACCAGGGCGCGCTCGTGAGTTAGGGTCAGTCATCCTTCAAAAGAAAATTTTATGTATAAAAACAAAATGGTATGGACAGCCAGAAGTCGATTCCATACTTCTGGATTTCCTCTTTCAATGAGTGCCTAATTAGCTCCAGTGGTTCAAACGACGCCGAGTGGGGTGAAGCTAATGCCTAAACTGCCTCAGCTAAAGCTTCGTGCGACATCTATAATGCGCAACCTAAAAGATTTTCTTATTTCTAATGCTCGGCTGTGTATACCGCATGAGTGACAAAATGCGAAACAACGTAGAAATGAATCCAACTCAAAAAAAGTGACACAAAAAGGTGTCATATATATTCAATGAAATGTTGTGTTCGTGATATGTTACGCTATTCGATTTCTGCGCGATGCTAACAGCACCGCTTTCCGTAGCGATGATCCGCGTAGCACGTTACAACAGCTTGAAAAGCAGTTCACTTATCAGTTCTTTGGGAGATGCAGTCCAAATTGAGTGACGCAATCCAGAAAGCCCTCTATAAAAGTGAAGTGCGAAGCCGACTCATCAGCTTACCATGTTTGAGGAGAAGTTCGTCGCCGGTGTGTCTTGGGCGTGCTCGATTCTGGCGATCGCTGCATGTCTGATTGTGGTCCCATCTCTCTACAACACAATCAACGAGATCCACGACGAGGTTATCGACGGGGTCAATCAATTTCGCATTGAGACTGACTCGGCCTGGAATCAGATGATTGACTTCCAAGTAACTGTTGCTCCTCCTTCTAAACCACGTGAAAATCCGTTCAGCTCAATCTTCCGCAACAAGAGGCAGGCTGGTCTCCCGTCCTTCTGCCAGTGCACACCCACACAGCCTACATGTCCCCCAGGACCACCTGGACCTCCCGGACCAGCTGGACCTCCTGGTTAGTGGTTTTTTTTTCTAAACAGCTGATGTTCACGTCAGGTTATAAATTTTAGGACAACCCGGTGCACCTGGAGAGCCTGGCGAGGACAGCACCGTCACCTACGCTCCCATCAATTGTCCCGCTCCTGACATCGGTTGTGTCACGTGCCCACCTGGACCACCAGGACCGCCTGGACCAGATGGAGCTCCCGGAGGCGCAGGACCTGTCGGAAATCCTGGCCAACCTGGATCTCCTGGTCAAGATGGACAGCCAGGACCCGCTGGACCACCTGGAGACGCTGGACCACCAGGAAACCCAGGAAGCGATGGACAACCTGGACAACCGGGGCAAGATGGCACCACCTCAATCAACACCCCTGGAGGACCTGGACCAGCAGGACCACCAGGAGCTCCCGGAAATGCAGGAGGACCTGGACAGCCGGGAGCTCCAGGAAATCCTGGTGCACCTGGACCGTCCGGGCAGCCTGGAGCACCAGGTCAGCCAGGACCCGACGGCCAGCCAGGAAATCCAGGAGCACCAGCACCTCCTGGAGGCGACGCTTCTTATTGTCCATGCCCACCACGTTCAGCTGTACTTGTGTCTCGCCGTGTCGCTAGACATTAAACAGGAAAAAATCGAATCGATCCTGATCACTTTTATAGACATAAGCACTTTTTGTGTAGATAAGAGATGTTCGGACAATAAACTTATTATTCGTAGTCTCTCGCTGGCTAAAACAAAGTGCCGTCATTGACGGGTTGTTACGGTGGTTGATAAACAGTAAGTCATATTCAGGTCCAAATTAAAACCATATAAGAGCAACGCATCCATCGCTTCGGAGACTGAAGGTGCTATGCAGTGCTATACAGAGTGGGGCAAAATTATTCGCGCACCTACATGTTTTTACTTTCTATTATTCTGCTGCGAATGAGGGCTTGTGAATGAAGATCGCTAGTGGTGGCGCATCTGTGTTTCCGTGGAGCAGTGGTAAGGGTCTCGATTGTTGCCATGTAGGTCATGGGTTCGTCTCCCACTGAAGCGCAACTTTTTGCGAATCGTGTTCCGAGTCCTGTAGAGACTTCTGTACGTCTCGACACATCGGAGTGAGCACCTTGTCAGAACGTGGAGACCGAGTGTTCGACGTGACACACAGGGTTGTCACTATGTCACTGATGAGTGGCAGACGTGGACGTGACAGGTTGACTCCATTATTCAAATTGAACGTGGCATTAGAAGAATCCATGCACGAAGTTACTTCATTTTAGTACACTCAACAAATGTCAATGGTATCAGGATAGCTGTGATGAGGTCCTTATTCGAATCAGGGTCAAAAATTAGAACAGATGTCTCTACAGAGTACGAAACACGATTTGCAAAAGATGCGTTGCAATGGGTATCGAACTCTTGACCTGCACGACACTAAGCGACACCCTTACCACTGCTCCACGTAACCGCAGTCTTACAAGCACTAGGGAGCCTCATCAACAAGCCCTCATTTGCGGCCAACTTTGACTGCTCATAACTTCCTTGGCAGGTTCGTTTTGCAATATTGGTTCCCCTATTTCTAACTAATGTCCCAGGCTCTATCGATACGTCTAGGTCTCGATTCAAAGTTCCACGGGGAGTTCAATGCCTTTCCTCGTTAGAATCCGTTACAGTTCTCGAAATTATGATTCAGCCATAATCACCGATGAAGACACCGTTAGAGTCAGCGACAACTGAACGTAACAAAAAGACAACCAGTAGACTAAAGGCTTCAGGTGGTACTGGGTGCTCAACGAAGTAGCGCGCTTCATTCTTAATTCAATATTAGGAGAATCATCATTGAATCGCTGAACTATTTCAGCTTCTCCCTAATGGAGCGTTCATTATATAGGCTGTAGGGAAGGTCCTTGCGCATTTTCTTCTTTATTTTGGAAGATCTCTGGGGACTGATTTGAATCACTCACTGTAGGACATTTGTGAAGAATGGTCAATGCTCTTTTCAGAGCAATCCTGCTGTAGCACTCAACCGTGATTACAGTTAAAAAAAGTTTTTCAGTGAAAATTGTTTCAGTTGAAGTATGTCTGGGTGGAGGTAGTGCGGTGGCAAGTGGCGCTGCTTACAAAGCGCGCAGTTCGAGGATCAAATATTGGGTTGCGCATCGGTCAGACCAACCAACACAAGTCTGGTACCGATTAACCACCCCTCTGGGGTCGGGTAATTGGTACCAGACTTGTCTGAGGGTATAAAAACGCTGACTTGTACATCGGCCGGCCCCCGTAAGTCATTGTATAGGCCGAATCGCATTCAAATTGCCAGTGCGAATGTACAATTGGAAGAAGAGTGCGTGCCGCATTCCAAAAGGGATTGATCAACTGCAAATGCTTTATCCTTTACGTTTTTTTCAAATTCGACTGCTAATGCTTTTGCAAAAACAAAAAGTGTGGCGATGGAAGTGACGCGGCAAAAAGGCCTCCATATCACACTGGATCTCCAAGTTGCCTCCCACGGTATGGTAATATTCAGTTGCTGAAGTCCAGATATTTGGAAAAAAATAATAAATGTAATCGGCCTGCTACACTGAATGATGAGCGTATTCTGAAGCTATATGAAAGGAAGGCCGGCGCAGTGCGCGGAAACTAGCACATCATTCTCTGTGTTATAAGAGCGCAGTAATGGTTCCACAATATCGCTTTGAAAAGAAGAGAATTATGGCGAGACAATACTTCGCGATCTGACCGACTACAGGCTATTAAGACGATGAAGTGTTCATGTACATTTTGGTTTACCGCCTGCTTCTCAAGCGACCCGACACCTTTATTACAAGAAGTGGATCCTCATGTTGACCATACAGGGTGGCTGAAAAGTATAGGACGCCATGTTCTTGTGTGTAATAGCCAGGAAAGAGACTCGATCAGAAAACCGACTTCACACTAAGATAGAGTTAAGCTAGTTGATCATTTATGCAGAAGATGCTTTGTATTTGACCACTTTGTTTTGGGAAATTCCTTCTGGCGTCCAGCGACAAAATCAGCACTGCGCCGCGGTAGCCAACGGCGTTGTCGTCCCACCTCTTCAGAAGCGCTAACTTCAGAGCACCCACCGAGCTTATAAAGCCTTATGAGTTCTTCCTCTACAACATACTCACATGGAGGAGTTCATCGAGTTAAGGGCTTGAGAAGAAGAAGGTCACATTTCCCTGCTCCAGTGGCCCGGGGAGTGAGCGCTCAGGATAGCTTCGCTAGATTTGGACGCATATTAGAGAGTTCAGGTTCAATGAGGAGCAAACAATCATTGAGCGAAATGCCCGTAATTCCGGAACAGCATACCGTACCTCATTAAAGTCTTTTGCAAGGCCTTCGAGTTAGTTTTTAACATTTGTAGAAAATGAACTGCAACGGAGCTGCACTTTCGGATGTTACTCCGTCACAAACTACCACACCTTCGGGAGAAAGTCTGTTGTGAGCTAAACGCTATCTCGGAGACTTGCTCTCACCTTTTGACAACAACTGCGTCCGACTTCGGCTGCCGCAAAGAAGTTTAGTTGGTAAATTTCCTCATTAACCCAATCCGTAAGGGAGATGCGGCGCACCTCGAGCTTGCGCAGAAACTTTTTGCATTTAACAAGTTGAATCTTCCCGATTGCTCGAATAGAAACCAGCATAGAAAGAGTTGATACCCTCTTCAAATAATGATTGCTTCTCGAGATTTTCTGGAAACTGTGGTGGCAGATCCTGAGATCAAAAGCGATGTGACTCACGCTGGCTTCACAGTTGTGAGCCATCCTCTTTTGAATGATTGCATCAATCCTCTGAGGCACAGTTTTTGAATCACCACTTTTTTCAATACCGGAGACCTGTGCTTAAAGCTTGTGAGCACCGAACATATTTCAAAGATTTGAAGAGGGAATACCGAGGCTTTCTTTGAAGTTGCAAATTCAGAGACCGTCATTGGGCCGCCTCTCAGAAATGGGTCGATGCAGACAAACCTCCATGGCGAGGGTTCACATAAACTTAGGACCGAACAACTTGTGGTGCATCTAACATAATTTCAAAGCTTTCGAATAATTTCAAACATTCTGAGAAAACTCCACGGCCAAGTGCCAGCAGGCGGCCAAAGTCGCGTCCTATACTTTTCAGCCACCCTGTACATGAAAGCGCCACTGGCTCGGACGTGTAAAATCAAAGATTTTAACGCCGAATCTAGCCCTGCAACCTGGGAGGCAACTTTCAGAATTGGTGAAGCTGCAAACGCATTGCTCACTGAGAGCTGTTGCTAACGAACTCCACAGGTGTTAGTGACTGTTAACGTTGGCAAGTGGTTGGGCTCGCCGGCTTTACGCTAGGAAAACACGGAAGGGTTCACTTCATCTCAAAAACTCTTGTTCCCGAACAGAGAAGGTCCACCAAAAGCCCCACCCTTCTCATGGAAAGTTCTGAGCCGCCTGGTGCAACGCTCAGCAAATCTTGCACCGTCAGACTACCATCAGCCTTTACTGCTGTCAATCAATTGAAGGAGAGGTAGTCCGATGATCCGGACCCGCGCGGAGTGGGCTTGTTCAGGTTTTTTGCCTCTGAAGCCCAGGAACATTGAGCTGCTATGAGACGTTTCTTCTTCGTACAACCATGCTTCTATGTAAAAGTTTAATTTCAAGTTTATTCGAGGACCAATCTGCTTGCACTATGCATGTTGTGCTTCTCTTGCGCGGGGTACCGTTATGCTTTTAATACAGAGGAATTCTAAATTTTCTTATAAAGATGTCTCTAGTGCTCTCCGAAATAATGTCGATTGCTACAGTTTCAGGCACACTGAAGTCAACAGTCGATAGGAAGCCATTGATTCTTAACCCTTAACAGCAGTTTTCAGGGACGCCTTTATACTTCTAAAATGCCCTGTAGAAGCACACGATAGCGCATCACATATGAAAATTCATAAGAAGTTCAAGCAGACATTCCCATCTAGGGGATGTCACACTTTGCAATTCGCTAGCGAATCGCTGGATACGAGCGTTGCTTCAGCGAATCGAACGTTGCACCAGCGAATCGAACTTTGCACCAGCGAGACAAAGTATGTACATAGCAGCAACTCATAGTGGCGTGATCCAAATTTCAAAGGAAGTCCCGCTACTTTCTGACAGTGTCACTGGACAGTAAGCACATTTTGAAAGTGGCGGAACTTCCTTCAAATGTTGAGTCCCGCCACTATTGAGTCGCTGGTACATGGCTCGACTCGCTGGCTCATAGTTGGATTCGCTGGTGCAACGTTCGATTCGCTGGCGCAACGCTAGTATTCAGATCGTGCGTAGAATTTTCACCATGGTAAGACTATTTAGGGCCAGTACTTCAGAAAACCTTAGGATACAGTGTTGTTCAGATGAAGAGTAGCCTTGGAAACAAATTTTTTTTATTTAAATGTTTTACGTCCATCATCAGTTTGAATGTCGAGATTATAGCATAACATATGAAGAAATCAGGAACTAGTACATTCTTAGCCAGCCTCTTCGACTGGATAAACAACTTGAGGACTAATTCCAGTTGATTCTCTCTGCCTGGAAATGAAAATCTTCAATTCCTTGTATTGCTGGTGTGTTGTTTAGGAATCTCTTCACCAAGCAAAGTCGGACTCGTTTAAAAATTAGGTGATCTGGTGAGCAGAAACACCTGAGTGAATTCGAAGGGACACCCTATTTACTGTTAAACGCTTCCCCTGTCGTCTGTCTGTCGTTCTTTATGTCTTTCACAAAATTCCCTAGCTCGTGAAAGTCCTTCTGGAGAGACCGGGTCAAGTGTGGGATGGATAGTGCAGGTCCCGAGAAGTACAATGCATATGGTCAGCTAAGTGAACCCCCGCTTACGGTTACGGTGGACGTGGCATGCATCGAAATGGGCGGCACTGACGACCAAGATTTCAAATTCAACATCAAAAATTCTCGAAACTGGGGAAAAAGTGTGTAAAGGTAAGCATTGGTAAGCTAGATAGAATCAAGGAGACCCACTTTCTGTGGACGGGCGTTCTTCAAAGAAAGCACTGCCAACTATTCATAACTGTTTGGAGAAGGCCTATAGAGCAGAAAAAAGACTGATGTAGGGAAGCAAAGTTTAATGGAAATGCGACGAAACAGGCGGTGTTCACCACGAGATAATCGGTCTAGGAGCAGTCCAGAGACTGAAAAAAAAATTAGTGATAGACGAATGAGGGAAGGTCAAAAGTCATCGGTAAAAGGGACATGGCACATGCGGATAGAATCAAGCTTAGAGATCATGGACGGTAGTAAAGTACCCCTAACTCCCTATTAGAGATGGTGATTAAGGCTTACCATGGAAGAAGATGTCAGAAAACCGCAAACTAACCCTAGATCAATCAGGAGATCCACAATTTATCTTCGAATAACGAAAACAAGAAAAGAAACCAAGAAAAACACGAAAATTAGGCTGCACAAAGCAGCCGTAGAATAGCCGCCTCTTTTAACTCCTACTCATTGGAGCTGGTTAGAGAAAAGAAAGACCATTTGAATGAGGAGGCGCAGATACCACTTGTGCCACCTTGATCATCCAGTAAAAAGTCCTTCGAAGTACTTTTTAGTGGAGGGTCAACGTGGCACACGTGGTATCTTCGCCTTCTCATTCGAATGGACTTTCTTTTCTCTGACCATCCTCCACTAACTACGTATTAAGGAATTAGCTATTATCCTACATTCTTCAGCTGCTTTGTGCAGCCTAATTTTCGTGTTTTTCTTGGTTTCTTTTCTTGTTTTCGTTATTCAAAGATAAATTTTGGATCTCCTGATTGATCTAGGGTTAGTTTGCGGTTTTCTGACATCTTCTTCCATGGTAAGCCTTAACCACCATCTCTAATTGGGAGTTAGGGATACTTTGCTACCGTCCCATATGTTCGAAGTGTGTCAGGCCAGTTCGAGGACGGCGGTTACTGTCGCATGATACGCCATCTGTTCCTTCGGTAAAAGAATAGGAGATTACGCATGTGATCATGTGAGCAGGATTGGGGATCAGCCAGTACATAGGATTGGATCTGCCGCTGTTCGGCTTTCAGACGTCATTAACCCGATAACAACAGGAACTGATTTTTGATTTGATCTGGGAGCACTTGAGCAAGCGGTTGGGGACTCTCCCACATATGATTGGGCGGTGCACTGTTTACAGCTGTATTTGTACAAAGAAAATGTGGAAGCTTGGAGAGATGTGTAGTTATTCGCAGGAGAACGACCAACGTACTGACCCTACGTGCGTCGAAATGTCTGGATGCTTCTGCAGTTCTAACTGTCCGGTCTGCTGATTCGTTGACCTCACCACAGTGGTTCGAGTGGTAAACACTTCTAAATATGTTTTCAATTTCACCAAAATAAGATCGTTGCTGTCGGCGATCATGTCGTTGGAGAGGAGAGAGAGGATAATCAAGGTACTCTAGGGAGGATGTGAGCCATGTGTTTCCCTAGCGTTTCTCCTCTCCCCTGGGCTTTGTCATAGCACTATTTATCATCGGCCGTGTCTTTACTGTCCTTCCCCTCCGCCTGAGGCCGTGACCACCGATCCGACATGATCCTAAGACCTTACCGCTAACAGTCCCCCATCGGAGCGTGTGACCAGCGAGGCTAGACAACTTAGATATTTTTGCCTCTTCTTCCTTTTGTTCCGTACTGTAGCCGTTCCTGAAAAGGTGGGACAGGCTCAGACCGTACAATTCTTCAAAGTTATTGAGTTGGCACATAACTTCTGAGACACCCTGGCTGCTTTCCACACCCTGCTTTATTGCTTTAATATTTATTTCTTTGAAACATATACTTATTCAATTTGTATTCACCACCACTATTAACAGCACATCGTCAATGCAAGGGTAGTTTTTCAATGTCCTGTTGAATTCCATTGAGATTTTGACATCGACATCCAATTTTTCTTCAACAAAATCTCAATGGAGGAGTTTCTTCTATAGAACGTGAACTAGAGAGGGAGCAGATGGTCGCTTGCTGGCACGAAATTAGTGCCAGAGCTGGAAGAGCTATCAGCCCAAGTCTCCAATTTTTCACCAGTTTTCTTCGCAAGATGAAGTTTTATCTTAAAAAGAAAGCAGGTCTGGTCTTTTTTTTCATTTGCAGTTTAGAGCATCGCCATCAAGCTGTTGACTGCTTGTCGTTATCGCTGATCTTGGTATTATCGAGTGTCGGTTATCAGGGCGAAGCCCTTTCGTATTCCAATAACGACTCAGAAAGATCGAATTTGGTGGAGCTTTGGCTTTCACTGTCTGGTTTCCGAATCATTCGAGCTAAGTTACTGTCGCTTGTTTATTTATTAGAACACTGCAGTTTGCCTGGACTGAGCCAAACTTCACAGACGCCGTTGACGTCGCGCGCGGTGATCTAGTTTTGGCGCGACAGTCGCAGGGGACTCTTGACCGTCTCCCGCTCAAGTTACCGGTGAACACGCTGGATGATCAACCGAAGGAATTACAGAAAACCAATTAAACATGACGATGTCAGACGTGTTTGAAGCTAATTCAGGCTCACACGTGAGCTGCAAACTACATGCTTCCAAATCTTGAGGAGCTATCGATGTGTTTCACTCTTCGCTTGTCCCATCAGAAGCGCTCTAACAAATAACAGCTAACATGTCCAAATTACTTTTCAATGACGTCGTTTAGAGCAAGAGATTGCCAGCCAAAGCATTGTTGGAGTCATTCTTAAATACAAGCCCCGTGATAAAACTGCTGTATAAGAGCGCATCATTGTGATGGATGAGCGCTTAAAGGCAGAATTTACGATGAAAACTCAAACCATTCCAAATTACTGTAGGGATGGTAAGTAGTGCCAGAAAGGAAGCGCAACCATGAAAAACGGATCAGAACCCGTGAAATGGGACCCCTTTGTTTCGCCTTGATCTCGGCATTGATGAGATTCCCATCGCTGTGCCCTCTTCAACATACCGCTCTCTCCGCTATCCAATCACTCGCCGCGTATAGACCTGTGGCGAGTGATTAGACAGACGGTGGGCGGAGACCGCGGACCCGCCAAGATTGAGCCCTGCTAGCTGTCCGAGGTCAAATCTGCCACTGCCGGTTGCGTGCCTGTCCGCACCTTCAGGTTGTTCGCCGGTCTCCGATCTATGCAATTTCTCCCTAACTCGACCTTCGTCCTTTCCGTGGAGTCCTCCTTTAATGATCCGAAAATGAAAAGGAAAGCAAGAGAAATGAGGGGAAACTCGGGAATCAAGTCCTCAATCTCCAGTACGGTCAGCTGTGGGATGACGGCAAGACAAAGCGATCAAAAAAGACAGAACATGCAAGAGAGCACGCCATTCGAGAGAGCACGCTGATCTTCACATGAATCGCGGGGGTGGGAAGCGTTTATCTATTGGTTGCAGGCTCATCAGGATTAGCGCCCTAACCGCACAAAGTGGGCAACAAAGCTGGCATGATCTAGATAGGTATGGGTCCTATAATTCAGTTCGCGGTATCATTCCTACTAGTCGGGCTGACCCGAGGCTTGCCTTTAAATAAAAAATCCAACCCTGAGTGGAGTGCGCCGTGGATTGAAGGAGGTGCCCTCGATTATCTTATAGTCAATCATCTATGTAGCTTGGCGCATGAAAGATCCTGAGCGGCAGCAATGAAATGAGAGGTTGAGAAAGAGGTTTTGAGAAACTGGAATCTTAGCTTCAAGGCAACACCTGGGCAGAGGTCGTGTATGACAGATACCCTCTGGTCTGTAGGGTAGACCCAATTAGAACAATCACAATTATGGCATTCCCGTGCACGTAAATCACCTGACAAGAGCCTAGGGCCTTGCACAATGAGCTGCTGCAGCTGCAATTGTTTCACTTCTGCAAGAACCATCCCAATTTTCTCGAGCACGCCTCCGAAATGCATTGATCCTGGGCATGCCTATAGAAAGCAATGTACAAATGAGGTAGCTAGCTTCTGGGGTAGGTGAGCTTGTGTGCTGAGTTGTAAAGATGTTGGATATTTCTAACTAACTTCTCGGAACATCTTACAGCAGTACATGTAAAGTGTCTCAAAAATTATATGTTGGCTCAAAGAATTTTCATACTCATGTAACTCCTTCTTGAGAGTTGCTTGACATTCCACGGGTATTTCTGCAAATGTCATTTTCCCATTCATATTCAGACGACGACGTTCCTGAAGAAGCGATTGTTGTGGCCATGGTAAACCTGTCTATTTTAAGTCCAACCATAATCAAAAGTTAGGCAATCTCCATCCATCTGTCGCTTTAGATGCGCCATGATTCCATTTTAATCAAGAAATTTTTAATGCAAATGTGGCTGGCAAAAAAAAATGGAAGTGGTGGCACGTGCATACGTTAACATTCTATGAATCTTTCATCACACCTGTACCCAATGACATGGCATCACTTCGGGGATGCTGTGCTTTGAACAAGGCACACTAAACAACTCCTCTATGAGTACGACTTGAAGCCTTCTTCAGGCCCAAGGAAGCAATCCAGGGTCAGTAAAGAATGGTACGCCTCACACCTTATTAAGAATGCCTCGCTCGGAGGTGCGAGGGAACGTTAATTATGTGCGAAAACTATGCGGACAACTGCGAAGTGACCTCATTAATGATGACGCCTTAGGGGTCACAACACAATTCAAGCATCTGTACTAGTCACGTGGAAATGGCAATCAAATTGGAAAAAAAAAACACATACAACAAAAACAAAATGGTGAAAGAGTGGTGTATGTGGAAGGAAAAATTACTGCCAACCTAAAATATAAAAAAAAACCTGATCTAGCGTGACCCGTCTTTATCACTCAACTATCACTATCTAGTTATAACTGGAGGCCTAGGCAAGCTATTGTGAAGCTACGAAACTAGATCTGATTACTTTTACTGTGAGAAAAAGCGAAGAAGAGTAGTTTGCATCAAGAAGATCCGCACGCTTTCGATGAGTACCTCATGTCTCTAGCTAAATGTTACTGTACTTTCTCAAGCGAGTCACTTAGAGATATGACCTTCATGTGGTTCCTGATTGACTTTTAGGGGCTCAGCCCCCACCCCCGTACCATTTTGCAAGACCTTGAAAAGGTCTCCGACTGATATATAAGCTGGCATAGATGCAATGTACAGCAGCATGTTCTAGCAAATTTTGTTGCGTATAATGCCTTCTAGTGCGCCTTTCAGTTTTTCGAGGTTTCAAACCTCCGTCGTTTCATTGAACCCCTCATCCAGCATTCCCCGCAGCAACACCCTTTATCTAACTACACCCCTTAAAGTTTCTTTCTGGCAACGGTGTCCTAGTAGGTCGATAAGGTCTCTTGAGCCTTCTCCCCTAGAATAGTGCTTTCCCCCTGCGTTGATCAAGATCCCGCCTGCGTTGTCATACCTGCAAAGCAAACATCGCAACGCTACATCAGGAAGGTGTATTTCGCTCAGAAATTGAAACTTTCTGTAGAGGATAGAATCGCTTTGTCCCGAATACATCTGTATGAGCTACATCCCTCGTTGTCCCGAATGAATCTGTATGAGTTTATTATGTTTATAATTTGTGTAAAAATATGTTTTTCAATACTATTATAATGAGGGACTTCCTTTCTCAATTAGTTATTAGTTTCGTTTTACCTGAGTAACAAAGATGTCCGAGTGACGTGGTGACCCTCAAGCCGTCACGTTTAATGAGGTCACTTCGCACTTATGGTGCGAAAATTTGGCTCGTACCATTATTGACCCACCCAGCAATCCATGATTTGCTTTTCTCGCAGTTCCCAGCAAGAGGAAAAGGGCATGTATTGCATCAATGAAACTGCCTGTCACAAGTCTACACTGGATGATAGAAAAACTGCACGAAATCTCGAATACGGCCGTCCTCAATCGCTTTATGCTGTGCGAGAACAGGCGTTGGAGGTGGTCGTGCAGTCAGGGCTGCCCTATTTCCTGAATATCGAAGCCATCGGGCTCTGCTGTCGACTCTTAAGCACATTCCCTGCTGCGAATTGTCTGAAGATTTTCGTTATCCACCCTGCAGGATTCCAGGGCTTTCACTTGTACTTCACATGTATCACCCAGGACATGTCGCTTTCCTACTAGCGCTTTTCCTGACCTCGTCTTTCTAAGAGCCGTTCCCCCCGCGGTTACCTAGCGCACAGGATCACATGCTGGCGGGGCACAAGGAACAGCTGTACGTCCAAATTCTACTGCTGAAGTGCTCTCGAAGAAGTTGTCTCATTGCCTTACTACATTCTTGCGCTTCATTAGGAGATGGCCGTTCTCGTTGTAAATACCGAAAAAAATCCCTGACTCTCTCGGATTGGTGATGGTTGAAGATAAGCACACCATCCGCCATCGCACGTCTTCAAATTTTAGCTGGCATCAGCGAAATGAACAGCTTTTGCGGCAGCAGCGGCGCTATTTGCCATGTTCTTAGCTGCCAGGTACTCCACCAGCTGTCGCAGATCTTATCGCCTAGAAATATGGATGTAAGAGAGCCTCCTTGTTCCACGTTCTTTTTTTCTGACATCGTCCGTTCACAGCCGCACTTGTCTGTCAATATCCGCCGCCATGTTTTGTCATGCTAAGTTTGGGACGAGCGGAAAGGGTTACCGCCTCGGCTTTTCATTTGCTGGAGCTACCTAATCACGTTTCACGTGAACATCTGCATGCCAGCCATGTGTAATTGCCTGAGCTGTTGATAAACCGGTGCAATTAGTACAGATCTAATTTTTGCCAACGATTATATTTTTTGACGGTGGCACTTTCTCTGCCTGCGCTGTCAGCCATCATTATCCCCAAATCAGTTTATTATTCCTAGTCCCGTCTGAGAGATTGAAAACACGAGACTAAACCTCGATGATGCCATAGTGTCTTGTGTGGAGCACAAAACTGCTAATAACAGCCTTGAAGAGGAACAACAGGGACTTTGTCTAAGGTTTTGCACGTTTCGGACACTTCGTCATATGCTGACCTCAATTCTATAAATGACGCTTTTGTCTGAACTTACAATGCTGCCGATCTTACTGGTGAGCATTTCGAGGAGGCAAGTGGCAAAGAACTCCATCTCCACAGTGTTGACCTTGACGAACCAATCGGCATCGCCCCTTTCTTCTCTGACTTTCCAGCAACAAAACGGTGTCCGTTCCAATGGTTGGGACGACTTTTCTACAGAAGAAAATTGAGAACTACCTGCAAAAGCCAGATGAGTGAGTGAAGAGGCAAACCTTTAGCTTTCGTCTTTCGTCGGCAGTGTATGAAGCTGATGCTCCGAAATTGCTCAGCTTTCAAGGTCATTACCCACTTATAGCTGGAGTGTTCAACATTTTCCCGAGAATCTTGATGATTTTAGACAAGAGAGCACTCACGGTTTTGCCAAGGTCTTCAGAAGGGTTTTCCAGACCGCTTTCCCAATAAGTGTGTTCTTTCCTAACGTTCGAATTTTTTTGGTGACCTGAACTCAAAGCGCACTTGCCGGTGACTTAGGTGAGTGCCAATGCAGAATATTTCGCAAAATAAGAATTCAATAATTCGAGACTCTGAAATGGCGAGAACTTTCAGACTCAGATGACCAAACAAAAAGGCTGTTCGTTTTCGAAGTTTATGCGCGAGGCTTTCAAACTCGGGCTGGTCTCTGTCGGCACCACGTCAGAATCATCTACCATGTAATAGGCGTTTCAGAAAGTTCTGTCGTTTTTCGACCTCGAATTTCAAATGCATGTATATCGGCTTAAACTAAACCATTGAAGTTGGAATTAAAACCATTCGAACGCTTGAATCTCTTGCTATAAGATGCAGTTCCAGTGGGTATATTTGTTAGGAACGCAGGAGCCGTGGAGGCGAGGAGCTGAGGGGAGGTCATTTCAGCATCATATTGCGTTTTGACGCATTTCTTTTTAAAGCAACAGTGTCATGACGAATTTGAGGATTGAAGCGGTCGGTAGCGAAG
>KZ345251.1:110758-126250 GCA_002352805.1 Teladorsagia circumcincta
CATAGAGACGAGCTAGAGGCAGACGGAACATGAGCTAGATATGTCCGGACTTAATGCAACAATTTCAGCAGGGTCGAAGTGGGCGTGGCGTACAAAATTCGCGCCTCCTCATTCTTTTTCTCTCCTCCAGCCGTAGAAATGCGTTCACGATCACGATTTGCATCGTGAATCGACTTCAAATAGTCCCCGTGGTCCCAAAACCATCGCAGAAGTCGATTCACGATGCAAATCATGATCGTGAACGAATCTCCACGGCTGGCAAGAGGAAGTGCGCTCTTGTACGCCACGCCCACTTCGACCCTGCTGAAACTGTTGCTTTAGGTTCATGTACACCGTTTTGTAGAGCCATACGCGATTGCCAGTATTTGGACCAGTTTACCACCAAGTAAATAGCTTCTTGCAGCCTTTGAGAGTCGCTCAAGTCTAAGATAGATGTACAAGTTTCCATGTCGACTGCGTGAAGCTTTGCTGTAACGCCGACTTCAAAGTGCTCAGGAAGCTCTGCAGTGAACCAGGAAGGAATGGTGATAGTACTTTGCCCTGTGACGCACTGCTTGCTACCCGTCTGACATCGTGAAATGATTATTCAGTTCCAACTTGGAACGATCTGCCGTGATTTTGACAACAGAATGAGGTCCGAGAGCTTTCAGCAAAATTGCGTCTGGTTCTTGAGTGAGACTTTTTCAAAGGCAAAGCGTCGCCATATTAAATACGTCGCAACAGACTTTGTTGTCATTTTCCCCCGTCTATTCATTGAGGCAATCAAACGAGTGTGTAAGAGCGCTAATGTTGGAGCTGGAGGAGGGGAGTGGTTGGAAGACGCTCTGGAGAAGGCACCCATTTTTTTCAGAAGTATTCCTGCAGTAGAGACGAGACGTGTGCGTACGAATTTTACCTCCAATTGCTCCAATGTCATTGACGAGCCGCAATGCTAACGTTGGCGCATCCGCGATCGCGCTCTCCTGGTGGCAGCCGACAGCGGAAGGCGAGGCCTGCAGACCAAGGTGTGGACTGCACGCTGAGCGAACTTTTAGCGCCCTGTCACTTCAACGCTTGTTCACCTGTCCACCACGATCGTGGATGAGACAGTTGAATGTAGCTAGTCCCAAACCGTGCCTCCAAGGCGCGGGTCAAAATTAGGTAGTCAAAGAAACCCGCTCTCCCGAAAATACAGCTGCTCTGCAACCATGGAGGTAATGCCGTGCTCGTGGCTTAGTCCATTTACGACTGCGCGGGACATTCATTGGCTGCCCATTTGGACTAACGTCGTTTGAGACGATTGAAAATGGCGTACGCCATTGGCTGCTAATGTCCCTCGTGACTATTTTTTGGAATAAAGTAAAGTTGTAAAATCAACAGTTTCGTTAAATCTTTCCAATGGGTGTTCTCAACTGTCATGATCATTAACGTGACACTTATTCTCGGCTAGGCGCCAAAAATGCGCCGAATTACTTCGACATGGCGCAGCACCTGTTCTCACCAGATTCAATGAAAACTTTCACACCGGATCACGAACATGACATTCATTTTTAGTGTAAGCGCCAAATGAGTGCTAGTTGGTACCACTCCAAATTGTCAATAGTTGGCGCTACCGCCAAAAATGAATGTCATATTCGCGATTAGGAACCCTCATATGCGAGTTTTTGACGATTTGGCAGAGAGAAGTGTTGCGCCATGTCTATGCAGTTTGGCGCTAATTTATCACTCATGCCTAAAGAAGTGTCATATTGGCGATCGTGGCAATCACTTTTCTGATTCTTTAATAGAATCCAAGTGAACGGAGATTCTACTGCTCAGGCCATGCGCAAATCAACGCATGCATGAAGATTCGTTTGCTGGAAAAGGCCTTTCAGGAAACCATAGATTGCTCGCAAAATCTTAATTCAAAGCCTGTCAGCCACTGGTGGATGTCATTGTCCCAAGAGAGTATCTTCGGTTCAGCCAATGGTGGCTGCGATTGTTGCGAATGGATTAGAACCGTTAATAATATGGCTCCCAACTGAACATTCAGGACGACGTGAGCTATGACCGCCCTCCGCCGGGAGTGGTCGCGACAGGGCGTGAAATCAGCTGGATTACTTGTCGAATCGACTGCTATCATAGACAGCAACGGTTGGCAAATAGAGGGAACTCGTGTGGACATGCTTCCTCTAATAGACATGCCAGCCTTCTTTGCTGCAGTTGGGAAGAGGGGTTTTTTCCAACCTTGCCGAAGCTTCATCCCTTTTTTCTTCACAAGCGTTCCATTTACATTCTGCACCCACACTGAGCGCGAAAATACCCCACTCGATCCCGACCAATGCCTTTGAGAAGCGAGTCAGAACTATATCCAGATCGAGGCTATATTATTTTCACAGTTTGGCTCCGCTCACTACCGCGTGCATATCAAAGTGGGTTCCAGTAGAACTGAGCATAGCCGGGCTCCTGTTTAAGGCATGAGTTTGAAGGATCTGACTGATGGTCAAACGAAAGGTTGCTGTACAGGGTGGGCAGAAGTTACGGTAATAACACAAATTGGTCAGAAAAAGTGATAAGACCGAGACGTCTCAATGTAACAACGCAATCATAATGGAGGAACATTATCAAACAGGAAACAGTTTTACTTATTTGAGTAGCTGCTTTCTGCGTTGATAAATAAACGAAGACTCTCTAGAAGGCCACCGACCCCGTTGCGTAGGTAGGCGTTGTCGAGCAGGTTGAAGGGTTTCACCAGCGATTACTCAACATGTCCATGTCCCTGTAGTGCATAAAGCAATCCTCTGCTTCGGCACACTTCATACAAATCTTTTTAGAAGATTTGAGTAATGAGAGCTACGTCCCTGATTCTCCAATATGATAGGTTCTACGATATTCTATTGACATCAATTTTTGAACAATCCGGGTGGGCGACCAATCTAGCTTCAGTACCCTCTGTTTCCTATTGAAGGCCTTTTTGATCTGAAGCTTCACCGGAGACAGGGAAGAGTCGAGATGATTCTCAGTATCCACTTTTAGCCTTGAGCAGCAGCTTTGCGAGCTCCAAATCATGATTTCTCCTCTTATTATTTCTGCGAAAATCATCACTGAATGGCTCGCTAGCTTTCCGTTAGCATAAGTCCGGGTGCTCTTCCTTTTCGAAGATTTTCGACAGCAGTATCCACTCATCAGGGAAAGCTATCGACAAAGGAAGCTCATCACGGAATCAAACAATATCTTCTATTAGTATCTTTGTTTTCTGTTCAGTTTTCTCGCATCGTTCTCGGTTGGAAGTTGAGCATTTTGATGCATGCAAAACTTTTTGGTAAGACATGTGCACACAACTTGTTGCGAGAAATGGCGCTCGGTAGAAGTTTCAGCGGTCAAACGATGGTATGGACGAGCTGGCTTCCGGCGCTTTCTCGCACGTATCTCCGAGAGATTGCTCGTGGAGTCGCAGACACAATCTTCTCAAGTGCGGAACTGGTGGTGCCAGATGGTGGTTGACGAAAATTTAATAGAGCCTCTGAATCGCCATGCTAGGTAACACAATAGAACAGCTCTGCGTAACAAAGTAGTGATTGTTGCTCGAAGAGTGAATGGTTGTCCATTCCGGAATTGCTATATCTCGTACGATGAAATCAAAGATGGAACCCTCATTTATCGAAATAAATCCACAGAATATACATCAAACAAGATTGGTCCCCTGGCAACTGCTGGACCTCCCTTCCTTTCCTGCGTAGGCATACTTTTCCTGGTGTACCTCTTCCGTCTGTGATTTTTCGTCGAAGTAACGATTATGCACAAAAAAGTGTTTCAAATTGTTTCATGTAATAGAGGGCATTATCGCACACCACTGAAATAGCATCCCAATACTCAGTTGTACATCAAATCCGTCGGGGATGGTTTTTCCTCTCCTCTTCCCCTTAACCTATTAATCCCTTAACCTCCACTGTCCTCCAGCTGCAACTGCAGCAGCATATTGAATGACCGAGTATGTGCTCAGTAGATGTTTATATACGCGTTGGGGTTTTATCACAATCATGCCATTGCAAACATTCACTGCTGAAGTCCTGCGAGCTGACTTTGTTAACGGTTCGTTCATTACACGAACTTCCTTATCACTTCATTGCTGACGGACAGACGGACGTACATACATACAACCACGACACACATACATACAACCCGACACACCAAGTTAGCGGTTTATATAATAGAAGGATACTGTGTTGAAAACTGAAATAACTGCGGTAACCTCTTGTTACCGTAATTTTTGCCCACCCTGTAGTGTAGATGATGGGGCAGTCTTCTCGCAGCTTGTCAATAACTATAAAGACCTCTCATTTTTTGAAACTGAGATGGTTAGTGGCCAAATGTGCTTTGGGTAAGAAGTTCGAATACTTGATCTGCTTATTATGAGCCTTTATAGTCAGGGTAAACAACTACCATGCTTCGGATGTTGTAATGGTTTAGCACTTGAATATTGCCGGTGAAATTGGAGCGACACTAATACTTATCGTGTTTCCACAGACACCGACCTGTTTAAGAAGTTCGGGCAGACTAGTGGTCAAATGGATCTCGATGCTACGATTGAATCGCAAACCAAATAGGTTGGTTTTCTCATCGCGCGTCTGGACAACAACATTAGCGTTTTCACAACTCTCGAGCTAGTCGTTCTTATCATTCTTCATCAGCGTTGCACACATTGTCACCCGCAGAATGCCCTAAACTCCTCATTATAGTATCCAGGAGACGGCGCCTCAATGCTGCTGGACTCCGCCCTATGAATTGCGGGATCCTTGCGTTCTAACGCCATTTATCAGATCTTATCAGCAGCTATCAGTTTCTGTCCCCCACCAAACATGTTTCCGTCCCAGCCATTACATTATGCCCAATGTAAGAACTGCGCCTAAATGCTGCTGGGTCGCGCGCTATGAACTTCTTAACATTTGGGTTCTGACGCCCCTTATCTGAACTTATCAGCAGTTATCACTTTCTTTCTCCCATCATACATGTTCCCGTCCCATCCACTACGTAATAACTTGAAATCAACTCCTGACACTGTTGGTACACTCGCATGACTTTTGTGGCAAACACGCACAGATTCGCACACGCACAGACATACTTAGCGAATTATACACTGTAGGATAGGACGTCGATTCAAGGAGAGCCTTGGAGAGCATCAGCATGAAACACTCAACACGTCGACGTAAGTGAGGTGTGTCTCATAGTACACTTTCACATGGAGCCGACCAGTTTTCTTAATTTACTTACAAGGAAAGGATCCCACGTCGCCATGGCCTTTTAAGATGAGATGCATAATTCTGTATGCATCTTGGGACGCTGAATTCAAATCCGCCCTCCAAATCTGCTAAACGATTCTCTGGGCGGAGTTACGAAATCGGTTATCGACTGGCAAGTGCGTTCTTGGACCACTCCAGCCGTTAAGGGATTGTGGCATGGTGGCGCAGCTGGTAAGGTGATGGACTTGCAGACACGAGACGAAGGTTCGAATCCTTGATGCTTGAGCTAGTTTTGCACATTATTTTTTCGCTTTTGCAAATCTAGACTGCTTTTTGACTAGCAGCACGCCTTTGCGACCGCTAACACGCGCTCCAAGCAGGGCTTGGAAGGAATATCCCGCCTGAATGGGAACCACAGACTATTTTGTGTACGATGAGGATCTGATGACTTTATTTAAGATGAGCACCACTAAAATTATTTAGAAACATTCAATGAACACATGTGGTATCCTATAACAAAGTGATTGAAGCAGAAAAACTGCTCACAGTGTGAGCAGCGAAAAAAGAGAGGGTCATTGCGAGCATTACTTTCACAGGCTCCTTCCAGTAGGGATGAAAAACAGTACTCTACGAGTGTCTCGAATTCACCCGGATGTGTCTCAAGATAACCTGCTGCGTGCCATGAGTAGGAAAGAAAATTTTAAACCTCGGTTAAACTCACTGGTTATCCAGCGGTACCTGTTCTTCATACAAGAAAATGTGCGACTTTTCTTGGCACTTGAACGGTAGAAGTTGACGGCTTCCTCTACCTATTTACACACTATATCTATCCACCGACAATAATTAAGCTCGCATAGGAGAAATTCTAACTACCTTTTCCATCGGAACTTCCACATCCCCGAAAAGGAATGACGCTCCGCTTTTGGATGTGCCGGGGCTATCTTCTTCAGGTGACCAGAGCGGGACAGTATGATCGTCCTCTACGGAATTGTCCTCCTCGACGTCGATCACAAGGTTGTCATACATCGCATCACGCAATATGGAGGAAAAACCGTTTATTAGCTTTCGTTCTCTCCGACACGGTGCTCGCGTAATGTCGCAGGAACCGAATTCCTCCACCGAATGGGACAACACCACCTTTGGGCAGAACATTTTGCCGCCGATAGTTCGATGGGGAGTACTGGAGAGGATGACTTGTCTTGATGCTTTTTGTTGGGGGTGGTGCGTGGAGCCAAACATTTTGAAATCCACTGGTAGCCAAACATGTTGTCATCTGTTATTCACGAAGATGTCGAAATGCTCCCAAATCGAGCGAGTGAGATAGGCGTACGATTCTTTTCTGAAAGTTCGTCGATCATTGCTGGTTAGAATGAAGTCTTTTGCCCAAAACGCAGGTGTTAGCGGTCGCAAAGGCGAGCTGCTAGTGAAAAAGCAGTCTAGAGCGGTTTTGCAAAAGTTCGGGAGGCGAAAAAATAAAGTGCAAAACTAGCTCAAGCATCAAGGATTCCAACCTTCGTCTCGTATCTGCAAGTCCGTCACCTTACCAGCTGCGCCACCGTGCCAAAATCACGTAGTGGCTCGTGGTCCAAGAACGCACTTGCCAATCGATAACCGATTTCGTAACTCCGCCCAGACGGAGGAGAGAAAAGCTCACCGGCGCGCGGACGCAAGCGCGTGCTGGTGACGTCAAAATGACGTCACAGCTGCGGCAGGCTTGAAGACAAGCAGGGGCAAGCCAGCTCCGCTGCCACTTCGCTTAAACAGAGCTGGGTTCCTGGCAATACACCAACTTACTGAATCAGTTGTGACGTCAGCGAAAGGTTGTGTTAGGAGCAGGTATCATCCTCACACCAGAAATTGGATTTTTTGAATGTGTAGAGGGAAACTGGACTTCCATGTGCAAAACCTGAGGATACATAGTCAAGTTGAAGTTGATCAACACATTGACATAACCCCTTGTACGTGTGCCTCGCCAACTTTTTGTTTAATTCTTTCACAATCATCAAGACTTTTCAGTAGTTTCACTATTGGTGATTGTGTTAATCCATGTTCGTTTTCAAGATCGATTCCTGTTTACTCCTACTATTACACAGTGAAGTAAGAGCGCGGTAGATGAGCGGAGCACCGATTGTACTGAAGTATTAGTGACGGAACTGTCTATTGCTTCTACCTCGCCGCCGCTGTGACGTCACCAACACGCGAGCGCGTCCGCGCTGCCGGTGAGCTTTTCCACGGAGCCCCGCCCAGAGAATCGTTTAGCAGACTAGGAGGGCGGATTTGAATTCAGCGTCCCAAGATGCATACAGAAATATGCATCTCTTCTTAAAAGGCCATGGCGACGTGGATCCTTTCCTTGTTAGCGTTTTTGATGTTCTACAACGGTCCATAAGCATTATTGGATCCCGAAAACAGAATAATGAAAACGCTGAAGAGCTAATACCTATTGAAGAGAGAATACGGAAAATGTTGAAGCAGAACGCGTACAACGACGGTCGTCAAGGTATTGAAGGAGGAACGTGACGCTTTTGTCCAGGCTCCGTGATAGGAGCCCGTGCTGCAGAACTTGAGGTAAACCGATGTTGCGTGGGAACTATTGATTGAGTTTCGTTGCATATCGCAGTACTTTCGTTCATGCTGCTTGAGATTTTATCACTAACCATCACGGTTGCATCTCTGAGCAGGATCACATAGATTTCTCTGTCATCTTTGATACTGATCTTATTCGATGCGCACACGAGCCGCCCTTTCACAGTTCTAATCATCATGTTAGAGGCTCCGACGAGGCTTGCCTAAGTAAATGAAATTTTGCCACAAGGTGAGCAAAGAAAGGTTGCCCTTATACTGAATGTCTTACCGGTATTTCTTCGATTTCAGCCATCAGGGCAAGCGTTGGCATGTACTTGTCACTATTTAGTCTTACGGTATTAGATTGGCTAGAATGTTCAGGATCAAGGCTCTAAGAATAGTGAACAGGAGTAGCAAATAAAAAATTATTTCCTAAAAAATGCTGATCAGAAAGCAGGATGGGACGTTGCTGAAACAGAGCAATGTGAACGTCCAATTGGGAAATGAATGATTTGGAGGATTCATCAAGCAGATGAGACCGAGCCGCGAGCAACTATACTGCCGTCCTACATTATTTTGCCTGCCTTTATATATGAATTTTTTCTTTTCTTGGTGAACTCAGAGAATGATGTGATTCCTCAAACCCAACGTTCAACGTTTATCCGAAACACGTGAGTCTTGAGTAGATGCGCTACTGATTGACGAAGGAGTGATCTCAATAAATCAGGGACGGTAGTAAAGTTTCCTGAGCTGCTAGTCTATAGTTGGCCATTATGTCAGGTTGACCTCGCCTTCGTCCGCACCTAAAAAGCATAGGGAAAGGCGGGAAACTCGCGCTGACCTGTCGCAGACGGTGTGGTATAGGCCACATCGCAAGTGGTCAACATATAAGGTGGCGTTTGCCCGGACGGCGAACCCGGCAGAGAAAGGGAGAAAATGCATGGAGATTGCAGAGACGCAAAGGGTCATGTAGACGGCGACTGAAATGTACCACTGAGTACACATTTTGGTCGCAATCTATCTGCGTCTCTGCAATCTCCATGCTTTTTCCCCTTTTTCTGCACGTCATCCATTGGTCGCATTGAGCGTCTCTGCGTCCCTGCTATGCCGCAGTATGTGTTGAGAGTACTGATGGAAAGCGTGCTGCTGAAGCTATCGATAATATTAACAACTTTCTACTAATAAGATGATCTCCGTCCCTTGAAGCTAGTCATTCAATGAATCCTTTGGGGGGGGAACTAAAATAGGAAGGGGGTAAGTCAAAGTCAGTCGGACTAGCAAAGGCGTAAGTGAAATGGGTAAAACGCGCACATTCGTCAGGCACGGGTATGGACAATGTTACATTTACAAAAAAAACCCGGCGCGTTTGTCCTGTTAACCCTACCACAACCCAGAGGCTAGATTAGGGTAATACAGGCAAAATTCAGGCTATCTTTCTGAAGACTGCCCAAAGGCTATGACTTTGGAGGAAGAGATTTTGCTATTCCGGCTGTCGACATGAGATGAAATTCATAAGAGGAGCGAAATCTCGGAGACAGGAGCGAAAATCTCGGAGTTTTTGGGATCAAAGTTGCCCAAATTCGACGAGAAAAATATGTATGTAGAGTAAGATCAGCTCACCTTAGCACGTCTCCAACCTTATCGATCGCTTTTTGGATTGCAGCACTTTGTCCTCCTTTGGACTTTTTCTGCAATTCTGAAAAGATCGGTTGTCGAGAACATTTTTTTCTTTGAATAGAATTAAGTTGACTGTTAATCGTACTAACTCTCAAGAAGGAGCTTGACTCCTGCCAGTCTTTGCACTGGGATCGTCATAATATCAGCTACTCGCTGACGGCGGAATTCAGGCTGTTTTTCTAGAGTCTGCAAAGGGTAGAAAGCAATTAGTGTGAAAACAGAACAGATGAAGTGACTGGGAGAGAAGACTCTACGCTTATCAATTGTAATCTCGGTTGCAGGAGTCGTCCACGGGAAATTCTGGCATTCTTTCCAACATGAAGACGTCATTTATAATAATCAGAGATATCCTGCAGAGCACCGCGCAAGCTCATTTTTCAAAAAAGAATTGAACCCACGAAAACAACACTCTGGAGGCGGTCACGGTAGATAAACGATAAAGACGTCGGTGCAGACCATACACTACAATTGAGGACGGCCGCGAAAGAGTGGAAGTCGACAACGCCACTTTCTCGCAGCCGTCGTCAATTGTATTGTATGGTCTGCACCGACTTTCTCGTTTATTGAAGGGGAGTATAAATCGGATGGAGCCAAAGGGGCGCATGGAAGAAGTGGGTTTCTGGGCGGTCACGGATTAAGCAATGCATTCAAAAATTGAACCGAATCATTCGAATTTCGAGAGCAAAGTCAAAACGATGAGTAGAACAAGGTGCAATGGAAGGGTGTAATGTTTTTGCCAAGGTGGAAAAGGCCAAAATGAGTTTTCATATATGGCAGCCATTAAAGGCACACCCCAGGATCAAAATGGTGTGGTTCCTGCACAAGAATACGAATGTATTGGTGCGACGTGGTCCGACAGTTAAAAAGAAACGGAAAGCATACATTCAGAACGCTCTGGTTCAGGGTTCGCCAACTTTCGTAATCAGATGTGCTAAGGCAATGAGGGACTAAGCGTTGAGAGGATAGCATGAGGTGAGATAGCGCTACATATGAGAGGGTGTCAGACAACAGAATGATAAACAAAAAAAAGCTGCAGCTTCAGCAGCTTGATTTGCAAGGTCCTAGCACTCTCTCCAGGTACTTTGCGCCCACGGGAATGCCACATCTGTGATTGTCCTTTGGGGGTCCAACCTAAGGACCGAAAGGAATCGTTCACATGACTTCTGCCTGGGGTATGCCTTTAAGCACGTGGAAGTGTTCCCAATACAACAGTCGTGGCAGACGTACGGCGGGAGTTTGAAGCTTATCAGCCCTCCCACCTTTTCGGACCGTTTAGGCTGGCGTCAGAGTCCGCGATCCGTCGCAGACTTCGCTGATTTTCGCGATTTTCGCGTGTTGCGTAATTCACGCGATTGACGACGGCTCACGGAAATCACAAGTGCCCGATCAATACGATCAATCAAGTGTTCTCCAATCCTGCCGCCACTTCCCCTTGATAGAAATGGATAAATGATGACTGCTCATG
The DNA here is from genome assembly GCA_002352805.1 of Teladorsagia circumcincta. NCBI lineage: Eukaryota > Metazoa > Nematoda > Chromadorea > Rhabditida > Trichostrongylidae > Teladorsagia > Teladorsagia circumcincta. Next base: position 121,664 of record KZ345251.1, read on the forward strand.
ATTCCACTTGCTTCATACTCAGAGTTTCAAATGTTTGAATGGGGCACTTCCAAATCCTGCAATCCATTACAAGTTGCGCAAATCCGGAAAGGCGCGCAAGTCAGCGAAACCTTCGTACTCTGACACCAGCCTTATGGAAACAAACGCAATTTTTTGCTCTCCTCTTTCTCAACGTTGAACACGGTTCTCTCGTTGAAGATTTATGGGAGATCTAGAATAGTGCTTTGCCCGTTGACGGTGTTTTCAACGAACTCGAGTAGGAGTGTGAGAGCTTATTTATATACAGGGTGGGGGATACAAAAAACATTTTGTCCTTGATGCAGCCATATTTTCTTCGCAGATATTGCCGTCATTAACGGGATGGCTAAGCGAGGACTCCTCAAATATCCCTCTGTGAGCAGATGCAAGCCCGTCTTCACTGCCCTTACCTCACCATCTTTAGAATATGACGTCACCTGCCATCGTCGTCGGGCTCAATGAGACCTACGGTAACTGCTTCAGCCTGAAGGCCGTCCATAATTTCTTGAATCAATTCACTGTTGGATAGTTTTCTAGAAACATTAGCTCTGAATATGCAAACTCTCTTCCGAAAAAGCTTCCCAGAAAAAGTCGTAATGGTACACGATCCTTTGGAGACGCCAGTGAGCTCGGCACTGCACCATGTTTCGGGGGCAAATTTTTGAAGTTGTTCACGACGAAGGCCACTATGAAGACTTTCATAGGATAAAGTGTGGGTCTCCATTTTAAGTTGAGTTTTTGGTTTGAATTTAGCAAAGTATGATAAAATAAATTTGAATATGAGAATAAAATGTTTTTTTATTGCCCCCCTGTGTTTGCATGAACAAAACAATGAGGAGTTAAGTGTTTGAGTTTAGTTGAATTCTAAACAAATATTTCTTCGAATCGGATATAGCTGACCTCAATGAACAATTTCAATTTCGAACTTTTCTCACAAGCATCGACAAACATTGATCTCGCGCTATCACAATAATTCGTATACGCTGGATAGATTTGAATAAGCTCGTATGAGATGTTTTTCCAAACCTGGAAAGATACTTTCAAAAGTGAAAACTGAAGAAGCATAGATCTTGTGTCCTGCTTTGGTTAAGAGCTCCCTTCTATTCCTTGGCACGGATACCCCAAGGAAGAGAGCGAAAGTTTGCACGAGCCAGTGGTAACTTGAGTCAACCGTCACGTTAACACTTTTTCAAAAAATTTTTAGACCCTCCTCTCCCAAGGGATGGGGAGCATGTGACATCGAAAACGCCTCAATTGCAACATTTGGGGGTCAGCTGCGACCTGCCAGTAAGACGTTTTCGGCGTTATCCTAGAAGCACGGCAGGTATCATCTAGGCGGTTGGGGATATGATGCGGCAAGAAGAAAACTTGATGATGACATATCTTTCTTGAATCGTACATTTTTCTAATCGTTTGGGAGATTTTGTATGCGCTTGAAGTCCGCTTTCGGAAAGCTACCATAGTACATTACATGCTGGGAAGTGCTTCCTTCACGAAGTGGGGGACCCGAATTATCAATCAGGTTTAATTTCTGAGGTGATTCCACTCAAATATTGGAGTAGGGGTGGAATTTAATCGCTGGAGAAGAGGAAAGGAAAAAATCTTGAAATACACAGAAAATGCGAGTTTTGTGCTTTATGCTACGGAGAAGTTAAAAATACCGGCAGGGAGATGAGAGATAATGTGAGCGCGGAGAGTGGTAGAGAAGGAGCAGGGTGAAAATCGCCCGAGGAAATGGCAAGGGCACGTCGAGGATCCTCGCTCTCTCGCACCCGCGAGCCGTCTGTGCTTTGCGCGCGTGCATTCACTTTCGACACTACTGCACAGTAGGGAGCCATGGCCTAGGGATTCATCGACCACTATTCACTCTGGTGGGGAGAGCATAGTAAACCAACATTGTGAAGCAGACATGATATGGAACGGTGGGCTGAGCATGACTGTACTGATGGAGCTTGCCTGAATCCTTGGCGCCTAGCGTCTTCAATACAAGGTGGCGCGTCCTCTGCAGTTTCGACCCCGTACTTCTAGCCACGGTAGGTCTTTGTAAGTGGGTCTGAGCCCAAATGTTACCTTTGAGTGTGAAAAATTCAGAAGCTTCAAATAGTTCTCTATTAAATAAATATCAAAAGCTTCGTGATCATTCCCTTTTCCTCAAAATTGCCCCGTTCGCACTTTTTTTGCGAACGCGAGTTCTTTAGCTTCCAGCCGCCATGACTTTAATCTTTTTCATTTCTACAGCAAACTTTTACCATGGCAAGAAATTATGGGAACTACGCTTCCTAACAGAATCTTTTCAGAAAGCTTGATGGGGGGGAGCGAATGCATTTTTGGCAGCCACTAGATTTTTCCTTTTCGAAGTGCTCTAGAAGTCTCTTGAAGAAGCTTCCACAAAAAATTCTGGCGACTGAAAGTTTTTCTTCTCAGCCTTGAGAAGTCAATCCTTCCATAGCCCTGCACTTCGTTGTTGTTTTTTTGGTCCAAATACCTCCGGATTCGCCCTCCCCACCCTCCCATCCAATGACGCTATCCCTGCAATTTCGGCTGCGGGTCCGCAGGGTTGTGGCTCCCCCCAGTCCGTGACCGAAATGCGTCTTCTCCGTCCTAGTAAAGCGAACGAACGGGGTTACTCTTAAATCGTAGCCTTTTCCATCTGATGTATGTACTTCCATACTGGCTGAAGCGTTCAATGGTTTTCCCACTTGCTTCTGTGTTTCCGAACTCCCTGTAAATGTAGCTTGCCAGAACCCCTTGCAGATGCAACGCAACGCTTAACCGTAATGTGGTGGTTCCAGTGATTTTCAGAAATGCGAGACATTTGGGTCTACAAGGAAGGAAACATCTACCTCAAAATTATGCTGAAGCAGGTATAATCACTCACCTCAGCAATTCTATGTCCTTTTCTATCAAAATTCTCCAGTAAGTCCTCGAGTTGCGCAACGATTTTCTCGTGAACATCTACCATTGGCTTAATTTTTCCGAATATTTGCTTTATTGTGGCCTCCTCCATTACTGGTTTATTATTAGCGACGCGTTCCAGTAAAGCGTCTTTTACCTGGATTCTCGTGAACTTCGATTTCTAGGCTCTCAAATTGGAAATGTTGCAACGAACTGCTCACTTTAAGTAACAATTTGAGGTTAGCAATATAGTTTCTTTCGGTAGAACATATTTCTTGGCAAATATTAAATTTCTCATCAGTGACACCCGGCGTAAGCATTGTTTCTGCGATTGAATCTAAACTCGACCCACGATCTGTTCGCAAGCACAGCTCCCACTGATCACTAATGTCGTTTACTCACCGCATGCAGTAACATACACATCTTCGACTATACGAGTCTCTTCGAGTTCGTCGATGCAAGTCGCTTCGAGCAGAGAGGGAGCGCCGATCCACGGATTTACCATTGCGGTGTACATCGTGGTTCGCTTAATTAGATTACTATCAACGAATCGATAGTGAATACTTAGGATATCATGCATCAGAGGTTTCATTCATGATTCAGAGACATGAACCTCAACCTTACCGGGGACGTAACATCTCGATCTAGTGGGTCACACCAAGGGCGGCATTTGAAACTAGAGTTGAAGTTGAACACTAGGATCGAATATTGTTCTCGCCTCAACATGTGCATTCCCTATTGCGTGTGAAGTGTCGAGCCACAAATTTGACGGCTAAACCAGTAAATTCTTCAGATGTTCTGGTTTGATCCTGATAGGACCTGGAGCTGTACGATTTTTCACCGATGAGATGGCGACCGGACTTCGGAAGAGCTGCCAACCTATTAACGTAGCTACTCCTTCAGCCTACAAGCGGGTAGGTGGGCATGACTGTCGAAGAGGTTAGAGTGAACGCTGTGGATAACTTTTCCAACTATCTTTGGGGCAGTGTGTTCTTTGCAGACGTCGGAGGTAGGTCACCTTTACCGTATGACTGATAGTGCTTCTGCAGACACTGTAGATGATGCTCTAGTGCTTCTGCAGACACTGTAGATGATGCTCCCAATTTCTGCTGCTTCAGCCAATAGCTTCGCATCTCAAGGCCTTCCCTTGCAGTCTCTTTGCATAGGTTCGCAAAGTCGGATGTGAGTTGGTAGTTGCCTGTTTCCGTGCGGCTCCGCTGGAGTACTACTCCTTCAGCTGAGTAAACCATCCGAAGAAGTTTCACAAGGATGCTGGGCCTTGAAAGTCACAGATTGCCAGGACTCGAATTCGCACCTCTCGCTTAGCGAACACGTGCCCTACAAGCTACTGGGAAACCGTTTCGCTCTAACTCAGTTTTCAATGATATACTTACACAGTTCGTCAACACTGATGCGTGTAACGTTTCGAAGAGGGTTCATCATGATCGACTATAGCTACACGGTCGCGACACCCATCGAAATGTTACGAGAGTACAAAGTGCGGTGCTGGTGTTCTCAGGGAGGCACTGTTATACATTTCCAGAGTACAAAGTGTGGCGCTGGCATGCCTAGGAAGGATTGTAATCAGGGTCAAGCGAGATGTTGAGGAAAATTTCGAAATACGACCCCCCCCCCGTCGACCTATTGAGGATTCCTCAACGCACGCTTGACCCT
>KZ345251.1:139376-150007 GCA_002352805.1 Teladorsagia circumcincta
TTACATACATACAGACATACAAACCGACACACCAAGTTAGCGCTTTATAAAATAGAAGGATAGTCCGGCTATACTCAATTGCACTGTCTAGGTTCACGTGCGCGCGATAGCGAGCGGAGCAAAACTGGTACTATTCAAAACGGTAAGTAAATTTGTAATCGACGAGACAGCTAGTTTTAGAAAACTATCACGCGTGCATTATCTGCAAAACTCTTTTAGTTATGGGGTAGAGAATTGAGAATCCATAGCAATGCGCACTTGTTCATTTGAAAGTCAGTAATTTTTTCAGAATAAGAAAGTGTGATGAGCGGTAAGGAAGTTTTGAAAATTTAGATTGTTTTCTTTCTAGAAAGTACTTAAAATTTTGTTAAGATCCTTTTGTTCAAAAAAATCACCCTGTCGTACCGTTTTTTGTGCACGACCGGGTTTTTGGTTTTCAATGACCATAATTTTCTTTGGATTCAACCTTTTGCAATTCGTTTCCCCTGGAATAAACTAGAAGACTTGAGCTTTTGAATGAAGACTTGAGCTCCCTTAAAAATTAATGGAGTCAAAAAAACGCCGTTGGACAGTTTTGGGTGCAGACCAATTTTTGGCAGAGCGCTGGTATTTCGGCCGTGAACTATTACAACATTCTCCAACTTTAACTTTTTTTGCATTTTTTGTCAACCTGTAGGAAACAACAAGGTTTTGTCAACCTGTGAAAATACAAAGTTAGAGCTTTCCAGTGATTACTCGGTCTTGCTTCCAAAATAGCCCGTTCAAAAAATCGTCTCGTTGAACCGTTTTCTTTCATGAATTCTCGAGCTATTCTCCTCAACACGTTGACAAAAGCGTGACGCGGTAACGCGCAACACTTTGCACACCTCGTGGGACATTGTGACGCGGTAGCGCGTCCCACCCATGTCATCACTTTTTCTTGCGCTTGCACGACTTATTTCTAAACTCTTTGTACTCATTTTATGGGCCATACCTTGGCATACTTAAAAACCACATGGCTCATCGAAAGGCCAAATACAGTGCGCACCAAAAGTATGTGGACACCATAAAATCGATTCTGGGGGGTGAGCTGAAGACGATTCCTGCCATGTAACCATCACCATTCGACTCCTCGTGGTCGATGACCTACAAAGGCAATTCGGGTGAAAGATTTCGTTTTAATTCAGCAAACTATTTTTGATTGAATTTTTTTCTCTGTATCAAAAGTATGTGGACACTTTTCAAAAAACAGAAATATCTTCAGGATCAAAAACTGGTGAGCCTACTAGATGTTCTGATAAGTTCAAGCATTCTATTTGGCATGTTCTGAACCAGGCTCCCGACACCTATCTCATCGAAGTCTTCCCAACCTGCTAATTTCACCAAGTTATGTGATCACTTGGCGTACTACTTTTTCTTTAATGGCACAGGGGCAACGAAACTATCCCCCTACGTTTCCAATAAGGGTGTGGTCTAAGGAATGCACCAGCAAATCCTACACCCGAAACCCTTGCGTTTGCCTCCTTGCCAGATGGAATACATGTCGGGAGTCTGCCTTTGGGCTCTGCAGAATAAGTGTTTTGTGACGCTGGCCTCTCAAAAAAGATAGAAGTCGAGATCCAAGCACCTTATTATAATCCTAATTGTCTACCTAACACGTTGGCTTGCCAATCTCCCATTTTCCCCTTCTTTCGAAACCACCCCTGGCACTTGTTGAGCCTCCTTCGAAATGTCTCTGTGAGTACATCTGCGGGTCACGACGAAGGTCCCTCGACTAGCAACCATATCCACCCGAATAGCCAAAGATAAGCTATTTCTCACCAGTCGAAGTTGTCTAAGGTGGAAATTCCCACAGAGCGTCTTTTATTTTATTCTTATCACTTTCACAAAAGCGCTGTCTGTCCGGGCCCAACGTCTCAGTTTGTGATTCTTTTTGTGACTGAAAAATCCAGCCCTGCCAGCCTGTCCTGAGCATAAGAACACGAAGACTCTTTCATTTTCTCTCGTGTCATATGCTCACTGGATTGAATGGAACACTGAGTGACTTTTTTATAAGAGGGAAAGTCATTCAGTCGCGAACGTAGATAGCAGACCAATTGAATTAGAGACAGTACGGAGGATTTTCGTGCTGAAGTAACGATTGGAGACGATGTGGGAGCATAGCATCAGGATTCTGGGTCTCTTCTCTCACATACGAGGACGTACGACAGGGTTGACGTGTGACTCCGCAACTGGAAGGTTCAGCAATATGAGGACACATACCTGTGCTTGGTACTCTTTAGAAAAATGCTTGCCGTGAAGAGGATCATTGCCAGAATAAGTCACGAAAGAAAAAGTAAACATAGGTTAGAAAATTTGTGCAGAAAGTTCATCTAGCTCAGGGTGTCCACATACTTTTGATACAAAAAAAAACTTTCCATCAAAATTGGAAACTGGAAATGGAATCTTTTGTCCAGATTTCATTGTAGGTTATCGATCACGGAGAGTTGAATGGTAAAGGTTTCATCACAGAAAAAGTCTTCAGCTGACCAATAAAAGCCGATTTTACGGTGTCCACATACTTTTGGTACGCACTCTATTTCTTACTTTGACGGAAGTTTTCAGAGTTCAAGGATATTTCTGTTCAATTCATTTCTCGTTTTCTTTTCATTAACGTGAATGTGTTGATAAAGAGAAATAACAGAAGCGAACACAAACCTATTCGTATGGGAAGATATGCGTTGTCACTGAAACCAAGTCCAAATTAATTTTCGAGCCACAAAGGAGCGAGTAAAACTTGCCTTTTCACGGCCTCAGCACGTCATTTCGGTCAAACTTCCATTACTCTAACTCCCGATAAGTTAGGCAGATCGAACATTATCGGAAACATTTTATCGCATCTAAGTATTGCGTGTCTACAGTTCCGAATCCATGGATTTGGTGTGTGGCGGCGGCGCTCGCAAAATCGCTCTGGTCCCACGCTGTGCAAAAAACCAAAGGGCACGATGTCGTCAACGTGATAAACACGAGTTCTCAACAATCAAGCGCTTGCGGCTCTCTTCAATCTCAATGCCATAGGGAACAGTGATCACTATGACAGAGAAAAACTTTGTGCATTCTAACATATACTCAGCCTTCTTCAGGAAATCGCTGACAGGCATGTACTCTTTCCAAACTTTTCTTGAAAGCCTTTGGCACTCAATCTAACCAGGTGGCCACTAACAAGGGAAGGATGGTAGGTTGAAGTGGCCATTTAAAGTGAGATGTATACCACTCGATGCGTCCTTAAAGGCTGATTCCAAATCTGCCTTTCTGGTGTGCTAAACAATTCTCTGAACAGAGTTATGAAGCAAAGCAGCGTAACGGCAGTGACGGCAGTGGTCGGGACTCACGCAAAACAGTCCGTAGGATCGGCCCCTTGTCTCGTTTACTGTTCTCCACTCTTTAGGGGAACAGCGAAAGGGCTTTCGCCAGCCTATTCAACTGAATTCCTGAAGAAAGCAAAACAGCAATCACGATAAGGGACCTATCCTTCGACAGTTCCACTGTGAGTCTCGACCACTACCGTTGCACAGTTTTGCTTCATAACTCCCTTCAGAGAATTGTTTTGCAGATCAGGAAGGCAGACTTGGAATCTGCGTTCAAAGGCGCATCAAATGGTATAAATCTCATTTCAAACGGCTGCTGTGACCTACCATCCTTCCCTTGTAAGATAGGTCCACCTTGAAGACACCGGTTCACCTCGAGAGTATTTGTGTACGTGAACGGTTAAACATGGACACTTCTGCAGTACTCTTGCTCTGAGGAACGCCATGCACTTGTTTGTGGTTGATAGTTGGAGAAGCACAAAAGAGTCCGTCGAAAACGCTTAGGTTGAGGGCTCACCCATCTTCGTAATCGTTGTGCTAAGGCAATGAGAGACTAGCGCGAACAGAAGAATATAGCGAGAGAGCGCAGACAACAGCCTGATCAAAGAAAGAAATATGCATCTGCGGCAGCACAATTTACAGGGACCCTGCGCTAATGTCGGGTGATTTCCGTAAGAATACCTCATCAGTGATTGTCCTCTACCTCTAGGAGTCTATCCTGCAGACTGAAGAGAATCGTTCACACGACTTCTGCCTGAGTTATGCCTTCGAGTGACCTTTCCAAGACGTCAACTTCTTTTCCTTTTTTGAAAGGCTCTCCTTTTACGGAGGGCACCCATAGCAACTCTAGCTCAACTGCTAACTAATCGTCCACATCAGTGTTTTTATTTACCAGCTTTCGAAAGCCGATACGCTTGTCTGAATTTCGATTCTCCTGTAAACCATGTCCAGCGTAACGTGTGACCAGATGCAGCCAAACTCTGTGGAATTTCTGACTGTCGTCTCATCTCCTTTCCGCCGTCGCGTTCAGCCACTACCGCCGCTGTCGGCCGGTTTCTCCCTTCTCGTCTCGGCGTGTGGTTTGCAATTGGCGTAGGTGTTTCGCTCTCAATTAGTGCGTATGTATCAATGATAGTGCGTCCGTTTGGGCGTTCGTCACACTCGAACGGGTATCGCTGATCACCTCTGCCATCTCATCGCTTCCTAAAACCGAAGTCTCTGTCCCCTTCTGCTGATCATTTCTCCCATCGTCACAGTCTACTTCTCGTGAATGATCATAAGCCTTCACACGCGGCACTTTCTTTGTTCCTATCACTGTCGTTCTGTGCCACGTTCGAGTCTTGTTCCGATTTCAGAATAAAATGAATATTGTGTTCTGAACTCAATATAGAAGGGATGTTGCCAGAATGGTCACACCCCACGCCATTCAGGTTTTTGGCGTCATAGGGTCGGGTCGGCGGTGAACCTATCTGGCTTTTGGTGTCCAGCTTATCTCTTTGGCAGCAAAAAGTGAACGTGATTAATATGAGTGACACCTTTCGTCGACATGTGTTTTTCGGACGACCACCTCCTTTTTATTCTCTTAGCGTTGCCCATGAACCTCAATAAGTGCGTAGCAGTTTCTCGCTAATCAGATCCGGAACGTGCAGACGTTCGGACGGGGGCAATGCAGTTCATAGAGAATCTCTGAAAGATCTCGATGACCAGCGAGCTTAAGCACCTGCTTTGCTAGAAGGCTGTCACTTCTCTTTTGCCTTGTTTATTTGCTCGACTGTCTAGTTGTCTTACAGTTTGAGACTGGCAGCTAAATAGATTCAAACTTTCGCTCTTTTCCCACTTCTTCCATTTTGTTTACCAACAAAACCCTATTTGCTTACATCTACAAGGGCGTAGAAATACTGGAACAATAAATGTCTCCATGGGTTCATCATCCTTCTCCCTCCGTCGGTCGCAGCCTCGTATTTGTTAGATTCTGGTATATTTGTTCGTCTTTATGATGGCAGCACATCTGATGTGGTGGCCATTCAAAACGATTATGGGTGCTATCGCAAGATGCGGGGGCATTGCAGTGAACATTAAAAACTATTAAAGATCTCCATTTTGTTAGAACCTGTAGAAGAGGGAGGAGAGAATCTAAAGTACATAGGCAGTTTCCATTTTCCTTGAAGTACCTCCGTCCTTTTAGGTTTGGTCATGGAGGATGCCCCCGTATCTTGCGATAGCGCCGAATTACACGTCACTTTTCCACTCATTCCATGTGCCTATCCGAGCTCTGTTTTTCCTGTTCGTTGTGTTTCACTTTCTCAAAGAGTGCAAAAAAGTGACAGAGAAGGGCATGAATGCTTGTTAGCGGTTCCTGTCAAGACTAGAACCACATACCTATAACTTCACAGTTACCGCCACTCGCTTTCCACGGTGTGCATGATGTTGATTCTTGATCTTGGTGCTTACACTCCTAATCCTTTAAAAACTGCATAGCGCTGTCAATCAAGTATTAAGGGAGCAGGTGTAACACTGATTGACTTTTTAAAAGTTTTTTGCTCACTGCACATGATTCTTTGTATTCATATGAAACTCATCTGCGTGGCGCATCCTCAAGTTATGGGTCGAGTTTGGTTTTTAGCCTTCACTTCAGATCAGGGTAGGCACATAAATCTAGAAATGTGCAAAAATTTCAGCCGAAAAACTATAAATGTTGAATGGATATCCACGAAAGTATAAAAATATGGAAAACATAAATGGATTCTATAATAAATAGCATTCAGGTGCTATTGAAGTGCGGTAAGCATGGCGTATTTTTTGGATACGGTAGGCGCGCAATGTATGTGTATGGGACTGCTGCTCGCTGTTATGGTGTTACAAAAAATCGGGGGGATTCGTGAGCCAGGGGGAGTGTAGCCAATCCAGTAGGTGGGCAGTGTGGGCAGCCACTTGACATGCGTGGAAGCTGAAATGTGTGAGTTTCTTAATAGCGTATCGTCAACTGGGCACCAGTCCTTCTGTACAGACATTTCGCGCCGACCGTATCCAAGAAATGCGGCGTGCATACCGTACTTCCATAGGGCCAACATTCACAAATTACATGTGGTGAAGAGCTAGCGATATCCCTAAGAAACGGTTTCCAGAGTTCTGTTAAGGGAAGGGATAATCGACTTGCGTACTGCGATTTGGGAACGCAGAAAACACTCTGTAAAGGAAAGCAGCCTACCAAGCAATAACGAGTGTTGGAGGATCGAAATGATGATCTATGCTTCTCCAATTTTCAACTTTTACATTATCAAATTTGTCCCCTACAACCGCCGGGAACCTTTTTGGCGTATGCTGTACTCTTTTCAATTGAAACACCAGGGAATGGGCAGGAGAAGGCTTGGTCAGCCCGGACGACGCACGACCCAGGATTTGATGACCGGATCATGTGCGGGGTAGGAGACGCCACTTGCCACTACACCATAGAAAAATTTGAAAAGGACCTGTTCTCTGCGGCAGCAATTCACGGCTGAAGGTTTTGACACCGCCTGAATTGTTTAACCTTTCGCAACATTCCGGTGTTGTAAAATGAATACTCAAGAACATACGGAACCACAACGAGAATTTTCAAGTATAAAAGCAAACAATAAGTCACGTTCCAACCCTGCTCCCATGCATTCAATACCCCAGGTCTCCTCTCGGACCGGCTAAGCTGGGAGACGCAATTTTTTCGGCAAGAAACCAAATTCGTGGCTCACCTTGGAAGGACCATCCTCGATATTGAGTATTTTACAAGTGCACCTATTTTTGTACGCCACCTTCGACCTACCAACGCCTAAACATTGTTATAAATTATTATTACTTCTTCTTTCCTCTTTCCATTCATTTCCACATTATGCGAAAACTCGTTTTGAATGAAGTTTCCATGCGATTCTATGCGATACAACCTCAAATCGGAAAATCAACCGGCAAAATATTTTCCCGAACTTATCGGCTGTTTGAAAATATTCCGGATTCTCAAGGTTACATGTGCAGCGGTCTTCATTTCGAGCACTCTAGTTGGTTTCGGTAGTGTAGATGAAAATGCGGCACTTCCACAATCGAAACCCCTAGCAATCGTTCGGCAACTCATTGGCGACTATTTATCAGTTCCCTTAGCTAATGCAGCATGATCAATTTCTGCGGACGATCATCTCTCTGCTGATCGTTCGAATCATCTTCTCCGTCGCCAAATTTCTCTAATCATTCCTTGGCCTTTAATCATCCATATTTCATCATCATGAACCTCGAAATTGTTGATGTGACTGCCCTCTTATTCGACCTTACCCGTAATTTCCACTGCAACTGAAGGCAATCTTAGAAGTTCCAAAGCTTCACTTTTTAATCAGCTTCATCTTGCGCTGAATGTAGTAATGTCTATGTAAAAATACGTATAGGAAAATGGACTTTCAACTGATGTAGAAGCGTAGAATTACTGGAAAACAAAATCCTATCGTTCGATTTCAGTTTGATTTCTCTCTCAAGTGAATTTGGACGTGGATACCTTCAAACCGAAGCTTAAAGAGACAACCTCGGGTAATTCAAGATTTTTCCCGGATGAATTTTCCCTTGTAATTAGGACAGATCTGTTAACGAAGATCGCTGATGTCTCGTTCTTTCGGCTCTAAAATAGCAAGTGCGCTGAGACAATGCGAACCGCTTCGACCGCTTCCATGTACACCTCTGCAGCGTGCTGGTCTGCGCTCTCCCATCTCTTGTGTTTCTTCGCCCAGCCTCCCTACTCGGTGCTGAACCTCTGTTGCTTTAGCACAAAAGTGAGCAAACCCGTAATATGTATTAACTTTTTCGACAGAATTTTTTTCAACAGTGACGGTCTACTTCCCTACACCAGAAAAAGTAATGCCGGTTCATTGAATTCCGTTAACGAAACTCTTTTTCATTTGTGATGTGTATGAAGTCTAAGGCACCCTACGTGACATCAAGCGATTAAGGTCACATGTTGGGAGCGCCTACTGGACCACCATTCTTTCGCATTGAGATGTCTACAATCTACCTGAACGTCTGGCTGAAGAGTCCAACCTCAAGTGTACTTTCAACCTCAATTTTAACCCATTGACGACCGCGCGCTCTTTACGTGTCTGGCGCGTGGGACCGCGCGTGTTCTTCTCAAGATGCGGCTGTGTCCCGATTACAAGCGTTTTTTGTCTTTTTGCGTCATACATAAGCAGTTTCTGGACCACTCTGCGTATGAGTTTGCGGGAGGGGTCCCTGGTCTCTCACTCCTCGAAGACTTGGAAAATTATCAAAATGGGCGATTGCCCAGAAATTTTCTGCCGTGGCCCGCCAGTAGGCCACACAGTCCCAGGCGACCAATTTGGTGTGGCCTGCCGGCGGGCCATACTGTCGTCAAAGGGTTAAAGGGCTGGATGAATCATCGGATGGATGCGAGAAGGTGCTACCACGGGTGTTGAATATTTCAGTGTTGCTCGTTCTTTGAACACGTTCCGCCGCTTTATTAACTTTTGTATCACACCCACTGTTCCGTCAACCACTATGTGAAGGCATTTTGAAAAGAGACAGCACACTACACTGAATAACAGGTTCGGAGAGAATCAAACGAGTTTCTTCCGTTTTTCATGAATAATTTCACTCTATACTGCCGAGAAAGTCGAATATTATTCAGCATACATTCTTTCTTGTCTAAAGCAGAGAACTAGTTGAGAATATGAATTGCTTCCAAACCCATCAAGTCTACAAATAAGTCAAAAACAGTAGCAGTTATGTGGTAGCAGAAGAGAAAGTGTAGCCGCTTTGTTGGTCCCTTACAACCGGGTTCATAAGGATGACCACAGTTAATCATGCCGCAATAATCAAAAATCTATGTTAAATACGACAAAACTACAAATATTATTATTATATTATTATTTCATCACTAGAAATATTAATATTTACGCTTCATCATGGGAACAAAATGCCTGCAAGGTCATTGACTATGGTTGTTCTGCCACAAATGACCTTGAACGCTTTGTGAACAATTTCAGGGCGACGTCCAGAGTTTCTAGAAAAATTCGGCTCAGATTTCATCGTACTCCTTCACAGCTTCTGGTCAAGTGTGTTTTTAAGGGGTCTGTATCTGACGAGTCCTACGTTCCAATTGGCTCAAGAATGAAGTCAGAATGGGCGCTGCATTATACCTGACCGTTCTTCCTCTTCAGGACCCAACTCTTCATGTTAAACGGTCCAAACGATTTCCTGGACGAATTCCCATCATCAAAATCATCTTCTTGACGACACGATTGATATGAATTTTTAGTGGACAAACCTCTCTGTCAGTATCTACCCACCGCAACGTCACTCTCAAGTCACAAGGAGTGGCCCATCGAAGGAAAGTAAGGATATGGCTCCAGAAATTTAAGGTGAAATGAAACAGAATGACTAATGCATATTTGAATCATCATATGTCTCGGACGTTGCTGAATGACCCGCGAGGATTAAAAATTTGCAGTTTTTTCTCTGCTGGAGCAGAATCTCCTACTGACTTATCAGCGAAAGAGTTTAGGTCAGCTTTTTAAAAAGTAGTGTAACAGGAAATGGCTCATAGCACTTCATAATCTTGGCGTGAATCATTGTAGAATCTCACCCACACCAAAAAAGCAATCTTTCCATCAGGACCGACTAATTGGTACGAAATCGCTTAAGAGGATAAAAACTCAGTTCCTTAATTAGTTAGAGCCTGGACTTATTGCTTGTAGGCAAGATTCAAGATCAAATTGATGGGGTAATTTCAATCAAATGCGAAAGTAGAAGTGGGAGGTGGACCGCTAGAGGAGATAGAAAACGTGTAATACACAGGAAACACGACCCTTTTGCTCTACACTGCGCAGAAGTTGAAAAGATCATCGGAGGGATGAGAGATCATGTGAGCGCGGAGAGCGGCAGAGAAGTACGAGTAGAGAGAGCATAGGAGATCAACATTGCGACGCAGACAAGATATCGAATGGTGGGCGGAGCGTGTCTCAAGTGGTGGAGCATGCAAAAGTCCTTAATGACTAGCGTCTTAGTGACGCGTTTTGATGCAAGAACGTGGCGCGACTTCTGCAGTTGCACTTCTAGCCCCTCTAATGGCTTATTGAGTGGGTCTGAGCCCGAACTTCTCCTTTAAGTCAACTTGCATTTGAACCCCGCTTCGACTGTAAATGAATGTTTTTTATTATAGCCACGCCCAAGCCTCACCAAAAGCTTTATCCTTGATCTTGCTATTGGCGTTTTTGTGTATCTGTCCTCTTACGACGATGTTCTGCCAGCGTTCTAGTACTAAAAGTCTTCATCGGAGCCCCT
>KZ345252.1:56696-67260 GCA_002352805.1 Teladorsagia circumcincta
TAAAAATTACTTCGATTTTGAGGGAATTTCACGTTGTTTTTCCTACCACCTTCATCAGCCCCCTTCAATATGCACTTGGTTTTTTCTACGAGTCCGAAACGTCACTCCAAGGCAGTGAAAACCGCCCATTCTCAACGAATTTTTTTCGACCCTTTTTTGGCCTTCAGGAGGCCGCTCAGCGAAAATGAAACACAGTATGATAGTCCACAATAGAGCTCCTATATCATGCACAAAACCATTTGGAAAAAGCGTCCCACACCCTAAACGACCTCCCTTGTAAGATCGAAGAAGGGGAAAATTGCCTAGTGGAAAGACAGACGGATCCTGTGAGGGTGTGGACTGACTTGCAATCGGTAGCGGAGATTTGAACTTGGCGATCCAGCATGGCACACTCCTGGGGCACTTGGCGATCCACGCCCATCGATGATTTGATCACTGCCAGATCTATACGCAGCGAGTGTTTAGAGAGCAGAGAGAGTTATCTTGGAGAGGGCACAACGATTGCAGTTGCATCAACGCCAAGATCAAGGGAAAATGAGTAGGTATCATTTCTCGGGCTGCGTATCACAACTTTCGAAAATGTCAGGTTGGTTCGCCGCGCGCGGCGATTGTCTGCTCAATGCACGACGAGTGACACTGTAGCGCTACCGTACCACTTAGACCTGGCATTGTGTCTATCAATCAATAGGACATTATTAATTGACGATTGCCAGCAGTTCACTATGCGTTTCGCCTTTATTCTTTCTTTCCTTCCCAATTCTTCTCGTTTCTTTCCACGTTTCCACGTTCTTTCTCTTTTTGCTGATCACTTTCTCTTTCACTACCAATGGAGAGTTGAATAGCGGAAGAGCTCACAGTATTCGAACCCTCTTCAACTCTTTTGCGGCGTGAGGAGCCACTGTGAGCATATATTTATGAAACTATTATAGAATACCAGTGGGTGTCGTAATTTTGTAAAGCCCCATCAATCACATTTAGTGTTACACTTACTGCAGAAATTCTCTCCAATCTTCTAAATAGGTGGAAGCAACTCCGATCAGCCAATTAATTAGAATGACACTTGGGGAACGACCTGACCCCCCAAGCCTTTACACACATCATAATGTATACCCTTTCTATAGGCTTCCCAGCCCAATTACTGAACGCTCACATGAGCCTAGCATGTTCCTGAAAGTGATAGCATTGATGTTTCTTGCTAAGGTAATTGATAATTTTTATTCTTCTTCGCCACCATTCCATTGTAGGACAAACTCAGGAGAAATTGGAATGGAAGATGATTTTTCTCAGTTTCTTTGATCGATCTATATCATTGTATGAATCCAATTGCTTTACCGTCGCCCCACTCTGCAATTTTCCGCTGCTTTCGTGAAACTGTGGGGGCGCAATGTGGCTCGAGGGGGGGGGGGCGAGTCGCCGCGCGCTATCTCTGCTCGTGCGCGTCCTGTGGTACGAGCCTAGGAGTGGGCAGGAACTTTGAGAAGATGAAAATTGCCAATTGACTCTTGAGTTCTCCTCCCCTGCCCGAGGCTCAGTCCCAATTTCGCGAGGAGAAATGCCTACACAGAAAAACTCAGAGATCGCGCGCGGCGACTGGCCCTCCTTAAGCCACATTGCGCCGTTGTGGGTTCAGAGGTAAATCTATTCCATGTCTTTTTGTAAAATGAAAACTTGGAAACCGAACATCTACCAATAATCTGATATTCTCGTTATAATAATTCGTAAGAGATTATCATTTCCACTTTTCTATGTTTCTACGGTGTACTGTGATGTCATTCAAATCTCATTATTGATGTCGAATTGAACGGGTATGTGAATAATAATTTGGGCGGATGAGAATGTGTTTGCTTGCGTTCAATGTGAATTGGCCGCGCGTGGAAGGGGCGTGGCCGCCGCGCTGCGATGCCGTCCTGACATTTCCAGAAATTCTAGCCGTTGCCCCATTTCTCGGGTTCTGAGCCGTTTTTCATGGGTTTTTCCTTCTTTTAATTACCACTCACCATCCCCAACGTAATTTGGAATGGATTGTTTTCCCATCGTGGATTCTGCCTTCAAGTGCATGGAAAATAGCTAGCTGTGGTGCGGTAAGAAGGTGGTCTTCCATTATTGCAATTTTTGAACTGCTCGTGTACCAATAAAATTTAGTTTCTGTCCAAAATAAAAATAGCAGTACAGAACCAGATAAATTACCCCTTATCAGCACTACACGAGATATTTGCGGTTCTGTTGCGGTAAGAAGTCATTACTGCATTATGGACGTTACGCTGAGTCAACCGCGACTTAAACATATGACGTAAATACGTTTATTGCATATTTACATGACCTATACATTCATAACAAATATTTGTGTCGAGACACGTCTGATACCTCCATTTTTACAAAATACTAGATTAGATCACTTGTTCCTCTATGAAAGCGGAATTCTCGAGAAGTGCTCAATCTGTTCACGTATATAAGTAGATACTGCTGATCATAATACAGAAACACAGAAAAAAAGACAAAAAAGCCTGCAGGAAACCTAGAAAATTGATGAATTGGATATGAACGCCAGCACTGCAAATAGCAGTAGTTCGAATGCTTGCAAAAGATAATAATTCATGCTCATAGCAGAACAAATCCCAAACCCTTCTTCACTGATCTTTCTTAGGCGGTGCAAACTCTCTACGGAATAGGTACAACAGTATCACTTCTGTAAAAACAAGGCTACTCAGAGATCCCTTATAAACACTGTTTAGTCTAGTGTTGCAATATTTGACTTCCCACTCGGACGTTTAGCTCCAGCACCTCTGACACATTGTCAAGAATGCCTCTAATAAAAGGTCGCGAGGATGTCAAAGGAGCACTCAGCGATTGGGTAATCAAACGTTGCTATATCCACAGTTAAGAGCTGTTGTGATGAGTGGCTCAATATTGATGAAAGAAGGCAAATCTCACAAAGAACGAAGTAGCATTCCGTCCAGTGACTATTTTTGACGTAAGTATACCGCTTTTGGCTCAACTTGGCTTCTGCAGTGGTGCCGTGATGCAGCACTTTGAGCTCGTTTGTGAGCCACCAGGCGTGAGGACATCGTGCAAGTCAAAGTGGGTGGTGTACCGATGGATCTTCTGTGCAGAAGCAGTTCCATCCGCTAGGAAGTGAGGGGGCCGGGTGCGAACAACGCCGTCGTGGCGTACAGTAGTGGTTGTTTCATATTAGGGCGGCGAGAGGAAGATTATGCGAGGTGTAATACCCGAGAGTGTGAGTGAACAATTCAAGGAATATGTCATGAAAGTGAAGGATAAGTAAAGTTTTCACGTGCTTGATGATTACGAACTATGTCGTCTACCAAAACCAAATGCAAGTAACATCAATGAAGGGGTTGCAGTTCCAACGTCAAAACGGATAAAAGATGTTCGGGTTACCACTGTTGCTCGTCAATTTTTGCGAGGGACTCCGAAAAGGGAAGCATTCCTTGAGGAAATGTATTCCTCGATGTGTCAAGATCCTGTTCTATCTGCGAAAAATTGGTCAGTAGAAGCGTTCTATGAGCGGACGTCATCAAAGCAGCGTGAGTGTGGCCCTATGGTTCCACCTTGCCTAGGTTGCGCGGCCTATCACCCTTATCAGAAGGGGCTTCTTTCCAGGAATTTGGTTGCTAAGGATATGATGCTAACATGGCATTCATGTAATGTAAACAAAGTAGCAGCGCTGATGTACTGCCACAGCAGCATACGATGTGCTTAAGAGCTATTATAGGGCTTCTGGATCTCAACAGTTTGATGTAGAACTAACTCGATATAATGGGAGAGACAGCCGAGTGTCGAGACTGAGACTGCATTCTTGAGAGCCACGTGAGCAAGCTGTGCTCTGGAAAATTGCAAGAATAGAACCAGTACCAGGGTCATACCCAGGATGGCACTCGGGCTTAGAAGCTCGAGTCGCAACAACCATGATTTAAAGTCGAAATAGGAATCCTCAATAATGATTGGACTTCAATTCTGTGGCCAGTATGCGCGAGCTATCAGAAAGCGAACGTTGCTCATCCGAGTTGGAAGGCCGAACAAAGGGTCGCTGACAAGGAGCGCTCTAGAGGTACGGAGTTGGTGTTGCGTCGAGGAATTCATAGCGGGAGAGATGACGGATATGAGTCTCTGCTGTTATCATGATCAGCAATCGCATTATGTCTGTGAGGATAGACATTAAGGACGGGTACTGGACTGTTCATGTAAACACGTAAGCCGGTAGCTCGGAACAACACAAAAGGAGATGTCATCTGCGACGATGCCTTGGGTCACTTGGAAGGTGATTAAATTACCGCAACAAGCAATCTGATTGACTATGTCAACAGCGAAACAACAAACCTAGAAACGTTACACAGAGGATAAACAATAGGTATGAGAAACGTCGAGGGGAACTGGCTCCAAACGTGGATACAGCCTAGCGGGTTCATGTGAGAAGGGAGACCCAGGCGATTACCTAACGCAGTGAAGAGAGGCAAATACAAATCGACGCTGTGCTCCTGAGAAGCCCGTCCATCAAACCTGAGGAATAAAGCAAGGTTCTGGATCAAGACGAGGTGGGTCCTCAGCTCAGGCCTCTCCTGTGAGACATTGAGCCGGACCTCACAAGAAGACTAGGGTAGGGATCGAGCGGAGAACCTTTGGTGAAATCTGCACCAAAGGATGTTCTCAAATATAAGATAATGAAAGTTGACTTCCCACCACCGCACGGACCAGTCCAGCAGACCTGTAGAAACGCAGCCAAGGTAGACATCCTTCAATGTGCCAAGGAGTTTCTGTACTAGAGCAATGTGGAATCAGAGAAGCCTTCACGTCAGTTATCTTCCTTATTTCTTATGAACTTCTACGCTGTCAAGAGCGCAAGGAGACACCATCGCCTTCTACCTGCATCAGCGCATAATTTACTCGTTGAGAAGCCTAACTCGGAAATAGGAAACCTTGTCTGTCTTTTACAACATTCTGGCTTCAGCATCATGCCTGAAATGTTCACAAAAGGATGAAATCTTCGAGATGGTGGAGAGTATCGGTCGAAGCCACGGACCTGCTAATTCCCTTTCCTCATCCCGGAGAAGGCCTTCAAGCGTCTACCTCAATCAGTGCTCCGCAAAGGAGAGCAATGTTTCGAAAATCTGATCTCCGTCCAGAAGGACGTGTACGGTGACATGGCAAAGACATGGATCTCAAGCCCGGCTAGCCAAAAAGGTAGACATCATGTGAGGTACACTGAGGACCTCTTCTTCATTCTTGTTTTCGTGTCATGGTGAAATCACTTATGGAAGTGCAACTAAAGAAAGTTCTTCATGCTGGCAAGATCGCAGCAGATATCAGAGAAGATTTTTAGAGCAAGGTGAAAAACTGGCAGGAAGCGTTACCGAAGATTAAGGTTCTCAGCTTGAAAGGATGAAAATGATGGAACGATCATGAGGAAAACTACGGAAGGGTGGAGGACCTTCACTACTTGGGAGTGATCTCTCCTTTCAGGCGCTTGCTGTACGTAAACAAAAACCATGAGAGACGGTTTCACTCCCCCAAACTGAATATTCTGAGATGGGACTGTAGGTGGATGCGACCGGACAAGGTAAGAAGCAAGGACGTTAGCGCCTTCATGCAGACCACCACTGTTTGAAGCAACACCCCAGCATAAGTCTTCTTGAAAATCTATTCAGTGTGTGAGATAGTGTAGCCAAAGTGTAGTACAGATATGCCGTCGTCTCCGCTCAGAAGTGCGCGACGACGGCGCCACGATCCTAAAAATCTGGCTCGTGGCCACTGACCTTAGCTCTTGGACGAGTTACGTAGCACCCATCCCATAACACGTAACGTGGATTCGGCCTAGCGGCTGATGCAAATGCGCGTGGGATAGTTTGCACCGTAAAGGAGGCAACTTCGTCCAACTCCTTTGGCCTCGTCTCAGCCTTCTTCGTGCAGAATTTCGTTTTGAGTTTCGTTGACAATCTTCTTTGCTTCTTTTCCATTTTTTTGGTCAATTTGGCATCCACAATTCATCATGAACAGCAGTGACCCCACAAATTCGATCTGGAGGTCTTGCTTCAAGTAAAGCTAAAGCAGCTGTATGGGCACTCGCTGAGAAAGCAACTGGATCACCCGCTACAAAACGCACTGGACTTCGAAGTCCATAGTACGACTCGAGGAATTACAATGAACAGCTAAACTGTTGTCATCAAGAACAATTCACTGATTTCAAGGTAATGGTAGAGGGATACCTCGAATAGGAGGATGCCGTGACGAATGACAAGGACGGACACTCAGGTTAATGCGTGAAGACGAAGCGGGAGACTAAGCTAGTATAATGCCGTGGGGACTTGCCAATGTAGTCCCAGTCGTAATAATACTATCGTCTTGTTCCCGGTCAAAAGTGGTTGCCGACATGGCTTCTCTCGCATTTCCTTCTTTCTTTCAAAAAGTCATTGAGCTGGATATTTCCTCTATTGGATATCTTTAATCTTTAAAGACAAAATTCAGGATCAAATTGTGAGGTGATTCCATTCTAATGTGATGGTAGGGGTGGGAGGTGGACCGTTAGAGAAGAAAAAAGGAGAAAAAATCGTGAAATACAAGGAAATACGAGCTTTTTGCTCTACGCTGCGGGGAATTTCAGTCGATCAGCTGAGGGATGAGAGATCATGTTAGCGTGGAGTGTGGTAGAGAATCCCGTGCAGAGAGAGCATAGCAGATCAACATTACGATGCAGACAGGATATCGAGCGGTAGGCGGGGCGAGCCTCAGCTGGAGGAGCGAGCCTAAATCATTGGCGGCTAGCGTCTTAGTGACGCGTTTTGATGCAGGGAGGTGCCGCGTCTTCTGCAGATGTGTTTCACGCGCTCCTAGCCACTCTTAAGGCTTATTAGGTTGGTCTGAGCCCGAATTTTGCCTTTAATTCCCGAGAAGTCAGAAGCACTAATAGAGATAACATTAATGTATGAAGAAAATTCTACAGGGTAGTCAAAATAATGTGCGAAAAATTGTTTCGGCGTTTCAGAAATTCTGACCGCTACTGTAGTTGGAAATAAAAACACTTCGCTTTGACCAGCTTCCTTGCGACGACCTTTCTAGAATGATGCGTTTTTCAGCGAGGTACGAAGATTAGCGCGTGAGCAGCGCACAGTGAAACCGTTGCCGCACATTCATGCTGCAACGATGACGCTCGCGTATAGAAACTATCTGCTTCTCCAGTCTATACAAGCTTATTCAGCTCAATAAAATAGTGCTATGACCAGCACCATTTTACTGAGCATGGGACTAGTCCATTCCGAGCAGGACCTTGACACTGAGAATTAGGATATTCTCTTCTAAAGTTCATCACAACAACCACAATCACAACACAACGAGCAATAAACCTTTTATATTTTTTGATGCTACAACTGCAACACCTTCATTCCTGATATTCGCATTTGGTCTTGATAAAGGTACACATCCACGGAGGGAAGTGCTGAATCACAGAGCAACCCCACCTGAAATACAAACAAAGTTCTCTCATGCGTTTGTGTCATTTACAGTACGGATCAAGCTCCACAGACAGTACCCTCACGAGAACAAAACGCCCACTTCAGCGCTGACCACTGCAATGGCCATCCCTACCCCTTCTTCCGTCAGGTTCGAAAGGATTTCTTCGAGCGTAGAAGAAAGAACTCTTCGACCTACAGCCTACGTCTAACTGCGAATCGTCAACTTGTGAGAAATGCAGTGCTGGAGCCATTCATCACATTTCAACGCCTACTATCAAATCGCTATTTCCAAGGCTTCATAGACAATTACATACATGGAGAACGTGTTTTCAACTAGGAAAATATGCAAAGCCTTACGCATACTTGTGAAGAATTTGATCATTTATTGCATCCCCCGCGTCAAAAAGAAAAACAGTAGAAGAGCAGTTCAAAAATTCGACCGCGATAGGTCAGCTTTGGAAATTGGAGCAAGTAAGTCGCCTGCTACGTAGCAAAAATGTCTCCACGCGACATTCAGTCAGACTGATGCGTTTGAAATGTCATGTTCCAAGGTTCTGATTATTACGCTGCTTTGGAGTTCCAGGCAGTGCCTGCTTACAGGGCAAATAATTGCCGAATGGCTGAGGGATTAGGAGCTCCGAAGATGTAGAAAGAAAAGAAGCTGCAAGACGCAAAAAATACTACATGGTGGGGAGTACGATGACTTGTTGAGGTAGACACGTCTGCCGTTCAATGGTTGCGTTGCCCTCCAATTCCTGATGAGTGGAGCATTTTCGATGTTCAGGAGGCCACGCAACGTTGAGAGCTGAAAACAATATGTGGTAGAAGCGCGGAGTTTGAATTGGTAAATAGATTTTCCAACGTTTATACGGAGAACATTTTTCGAGTTCTCCTTTAAACAGTCTCAGGTCGGTTCAACTCACCTGTTTATAGGAGATGTCCGAGGTGTCTTTCAAAACTACCCAAACCACTCCTTCTGAACATGGTGGGGTGGTCAGCGAGCCTGAATTTATTGTTTTTAAAATTTGCAATCGAGGCATTTCAACAATAAACTACACATATGAAACTAACAAAAGTGGTGCTGCTACCGATTGTACAGTTGCTCGTTTGGCGATAGGGGCTTGAAACCTCGTCGAAAGCTTTGTCCAGAACTAAGCATTATTGGGAGACTGTGTTAACTGTGTTTGCTAGTTCTGATCTCATACGGTAGCTCGCAATCTGCTGCACATTTTGCCACACAGGCTCGCATATTTGTTTCAGTTTGAAGTTAACAAGAGATAAACCGTGTCATCTTATTTTTCACAGGTAGAGGTTTTACAGCATCTCTGACTACTCAATGTGCGCCAATAGTGGGACATCGCACTTCGATGCACCGACAACATTTGAGCTCTCTCTGCTGCTAGCTTCTATACACATTTTCCCTCCATTAACGACCGTCTTCGAGCAGAACTGGGTTTCTCAGTGGTAAACTGAGACCACTTTATGTGCACCTCGCCCACCGATATCATTGGACCTTTCCTTACTCGTCAACCTCTGCTCACTTTCTTGCGCCCTCAAGACGGCCTCTGAACCGTTTTATAAGTTTCGCGGCATGCTCCGCCTACTTTGATGCATGTCCGCGCCACTGTGAGCGGGGCCCCGCTTAGCTGACGTGTGTTTTGCGCTTCTCGAGACATGGCCCGCCCATATCACACTTGACGACAGAACAACAAGAACGATAAACAGAAGCGCTTAAAGTAAGTAGGATCAATCTGTATAGGCCATTTTAAGTGTAGGCTAGGTAAACATGATCCAAAGGAACGAATTTAAGTCCTTTCCACCGTAGCACAAACGAAATAAGTGGCAGCGGGAGCATTACTTCAGGTTCGGATCCAGAAAATTCCGTAGATTGTAGAAAAGATCAGTTATGATGAGCAGCAGGTCAGTGAATTAGAAAGAGCCACCAGCACTGAGCAAAACGTTTTTTACCAGGTTGCCTGTGTCCTAACAAGGAGGTCCTTTCAGGGGAAAAGAAGTATGAAGGTACTGTTAATGGTTCGATCCCCCATGGTGACTAAATTTTGCATTTGGGGGCGCCAAGGGATGGTGCCAAGTCGCGCTTTTTAAGACGGTTTTTTGACTATTGTGCGAAGGAAACTCCGAGTTTGCCTTTCTTGAAACCCTGGATGTTCCCATAGCAGCTGAGTTCTTCTGTGCTGAACAGGTTTTTATAAAAGCTTTTATTACGCCGACGTTTCGACTAATCCGCCATTATCAAGGCTTCAAGTCGACCAGTACCCTAGAGCCTGCCCTACGTCGAAATAAAGTATAAAAATATAAATTGTGGGGAGGCATGTATGAACTACAAGACCATATTTCATTTTCGCTGAACGGTTCAACTGAAAAAGGAAGCATGAAGGTACTGTTAATGTTTCGAACCCCCATGGTGACTAAATCTTGCATTTGAGTTGGCGCCAAGGGGACGGTGCCAAATCGCGCTGAATGTCAAATCAGATCGTATTAAATCAATCATCTGTCATATTCATCACCAGAACTATTTTCTAGCCAACATTTTTGCAATCAAGCGACCGCCAATTCGATTACAAAATTTAATCGTCGCGGGTGGATCACACCGTTATTAGTATCATCCACTACTTTATTGGTACTACTGGAGTTCAGCGAAAGCGAAACACGCTTCTGTGGTCCATACTGCGTCCCTACAATGTGCAAGAATAGTTTCTAAAGAGCGCGGCTTGCTTTGCAAGATCCTCTTTGTAAGCCAACCCGGGAATCCGCTAAAAAATTGGAAATGCTCAAGCACAACCCAGGATATGATTAGCAAAATGTTCCGAATAAGCCGAAAAGAAGTGGAAGCTGTGGAAGATGCGATGCAAGGCGCCGTCATAAGCAAAATATGGTCTAGAAATGACGTTATTAAGCGCCAAATGCTAGTCCGCTCGCCTATTGGCCCGTCCGCTTACCGTGGTACTATCGAATCATTACGTCGCCTCGCCGACGTGTATGCTCCCCCGTTCAGAGGATTTATTTTCTCCCTTGCGCCCATTTTCTCTCGGCTCGCTTCTATTACTTATTCTCCTACTTACGAGGGAAGGCATTGAACT
>KZ345252.1:106244-116256 GCA_002352805.1 Teladorsagia circumcincta
TCCTCATTTCTGAGCCCAGGAGGGGGAGCCCCCATTTTAAGGCCTTATCGGCGTTTTTCTTCCTTTTTTCTTTGTCATACGTCAACTCTCTACCTACAACTTCGCTACCGACCGCTTCAATCCTCAAATTCGTCGTGACATTGTTGCTTTAAGTGCCACTAAAAAACGACGCTATCATAGAATCACATGATTATTCACCGAATTTTTGGTTTCTCATTCAGATTCGAGGGCTTCTGTGCTGAAGTTGATTTGGAATTGCAGAGTTTTTAAACTTTTGACATCCCATTTTTCGAAAAACAAAATTGTATTTTCAGGATTGGTGTCAGATTTTAGGAAATCTTACATTACATCGTATTCTGCACTTGATTTTGTATACAATACATTAATCGAAAACCAAAAGTTTCCTAAAGTTTTTGACCGCTACTGTAGCTAGAAGATTCGCTGATTGACGTCGATCAACCTCGTAGTCACCCATTGAGCACCAGGGCCTGTTAATGATACTCTTAGCAATGAGAAGAACTCTGCTTCAATCCAAGCGCTATGCATTCTTTCAGCGGAGAATTCCACGACAAGAACGAAAGTCTTTGAAGGGAAAATCTCTCAGTGAAGAGAGACGGATCTCCTATGTGTGGGAACCGACCGCATTTTGCATCGAAGGATATGCCTCAGCGATCTAGCATGGCGTTCCACGCGGCCCAATTGGCCCACTCACCTCTGGGCCCGGGTGCAGCAAGGCCCAACTCGGGGTGGGTCATCATTGATCAGAATCTATGACGCTTTTCATGGTCAAGATTAAGGAAAGCGTCGGTACTGCTTTGGGGGCCCACTCCCAGCCCCACGCACGTTGACATGAAGTGGGCAACACCGAGAGAATCGCATCAATGCGAAAATCAACGGTCCCATTTATTCTTAGGCGAACTTGAGTCCGGCACCACTAACTCAAACATCCGTGAGGCACAGATCACCTCAGAGTTTGCGTCGGGTACAACTCCTGGTGCGCAGCTCTTCATCTGCGTAGGTGATGAAGTAAGAATTGAAGAAACATATCAGCATCTACTAAAGCATAATATTTAAACGAAAGCCAGTAATCTTTGGTAGAGTGAGAAAAATTCCTACACTGAAGGCGGCGATATGTAAGATAGAGTACTTTGGATCCATGAAGCCATCTTCAGCAGTGCAAGATTAGGTCACTATCATCGGAAAATAGACGGTACTGAACATAGCTACGGCAATGTTGTAAAAATGTTTATGTCCTTCCTTCATAATAGTCATATGTGAGAACAGCGACAAAGCCAAACTTTTTCAATGTGGAACATTGTCGACTTGATTTAAAGGATGGCACTAAGTCCAAGTGCAAGTGCTGCACTGGGCAGTGCTTCCCTCGAAGCTGTGACCCGACTTTCATCCTTTCCACATGTGCAGCGATTCATCAAGTGACAACGGAATTAGTCGGAATGAGTTCAATCTATTTCAGAATGGTTTCACTACTACGTCATGTTGACCAGAATGGTAATTTGAGGTAGGTGTTCCGTTTGTTTATAGTATGTAATTGGAATTGACAGTGCAATTTCAGTGCAGCTTCAAGGTAGCCTGAGAGCTGGTGTAATTTCGAACTGTTGTAGATTAGTGGACCACTGTGTTCATTGAAACAAAGGCTTCCCTTGGCTCCTTGCAAACATGGCAGTTTTTCGAAATCTTCTGCTGTAATTCTACAGCAGCGATCTGAGAAAGCATATCCCTTAATATTGCCGCGCATACCTTTCCATTGGGGTGCAGGAATTTCTCAGGCTTCCCATTGAGGTGTTCCTAAGTGTGTTGGTCCGTACACTTATTTGCATATTTTATCCGCAACAATGCCTAGAAGGCGAGTGCTAGGAACCTTGCGGCGAACCTGGCAGGAAACGGTTGAAGTGTGTATCGCACTTTAGTTCACATTTGGGCTACGCCACAGTGGTACCGGGCTGACGTTAGCTTAGCTTTTTTGATTTTTCTTCTTCCACGCATCACTGACCATCTCTAACTTACCATTACTTTCCAATGGGCTGCCTTTCATTGTAAAATCCGCCTTCAACTGACGAAGTGTTTACAAATGGTGGCGACGGAGTTTATTATAGTCGTTGAGTTTCATTAGGAACTCTCCTTTGCTTTTTCCATCTATGTCGATAACTTTTCTCTCTACTGCATCCTGTTCTTGCGAACCCTTTCCTCTTCTTCGTTCTGTCTTTGAAAAAAAGCAGCGTTCTTTCTCCTTCTTTCCAATTTCGAACAAATCAACCCTGTTCTTTCAGTACGTCGCTTGCTACGTGTTTGCCCAATTCTTTCCACACGTCCCCTTGTCTCCGCCCGACCTATCTGCGACCTTCCTCAGGGTGTGGCTTTCGTAGATTTGTTTCTCCTCGGAAACAGAATCTTCTTGCGTGGAGTTATACGTTGTGTCTAGTGGTCACAGCTGACGTGTGCATGTCAGGAAAGAATGCAAGAATTTCTCTCTCTCGAACACGTGGTTCCCACGGATTCAATTAACAAGCTGAATGTCACCCGAATGGATGGATGACTGTATGAAGCCGCTGGCGCCCACTTTCAGACGCAGACTTTTTTGCTTTCTTCTTTGCATTATCCAAGTTGGTCGGAGGTGAGGCAACAGGAAGTAGCTACTACGAGAAATGAGACTGTCAAGAAATGTCTCTTCGACTTTCCACTTGGATTATTTGTTTCTTTTTTTTTTGAACATTTCGGCTGCGGCTTTTTCGTTTATTTTGCAGTACTGAATAAACATTGTTGAACTTGTGCCGTGGGAGGAACTACCCTAATTCCCAGTAGATAAGCCCGCGCCGATATAACGTAGGAACACCTCCGCTCGTGCAGCGTATGTGTGTATACCTTAGAAACCATTGACAATTTGTCTGTATAGGTTATTCGATGCTCTGATTACGAAAATAGCTTTCACTTTTAGCGGTGGCCCCATTTGGATCCAGTTATCGCCTCCTTGTCATGACACTTATTTTCACCAGATTCTGAGTAAATCTCCGTGCAGGGGCTGTTGGGTGTCCTGCTTACGAATATGACTCTCATTTTCGGCACTGACGCCATTCGAAGCACATTTTCTGCTTGTATGCGCCCTCCACCCAAGAAATACGCGCGGAGCAACTCTAATGCCAAAAAAGAATGTCACATTCGTAAAGAGGGCATCAAATAGCCCCTATACATAAGTTTGTAGCGACTTTGGTGAAAACAAGGGTCGTGACAAGATGGCGCCAACAGGCGCCAGATGGCGCTATCACGAAAATGGATTTTCTTAATGAGGTTATCGAATTACTGGGCAAGTTACGGTAGTCTCAAGATGTACGGAAGATCACTGCACCAGCGAAGGTATTTTTACATGATATCGGCGCGAGTTTATCTAGGAAATTAGGGTAATTGAGAAGCCGGATTTATCGCATTTTTTTCGTCTGGATAGCTTCCGCGTTTTCTTTCATTCTTGTGCAACTCCACGGAGAGTTCGTTTCCTAATGCCCTATTTAGTGCTTAATTTGCTCTGCTATTATATTGATGACGATTTTGTCTGCCACACACATTCATTTTACGCACATTTTACTTGCCAAGTTCCACACAAGATATGTTTGACATAGCATAAGTAGGGTTGCACCAATGCAGACACTTTTGTTGACGCCATGGCTCAGTCTTCTTGTGATAAATGGCACACCACGAATCCACACCCACCCGCTTCCTCCTCTCAGCACAGTAGCGGATACGAAGTTTCATTATTCCTTTCTCCTCCTTTTTCCCGATGAAACAGGTATGGGTCAGCGATGCAATTTTCAAGAGCTGCACTAGCATGAAAAAAAAAAGTTCACACATCATCTACTAGGTTGGCCGAAAAATATGTATTAAGTGCCAGGAAACGATGGGTTCTCTTTCAAATTTTCTGTCCGAACACGTTGAGTTCGAAATTTCGCCCTCGTGTGCGCATGTGGTACATCTTCAGACAAGGAAAAGCGGTCACAGATTCCTATAAGACAATGAACAAAATATTCAACAGCAACGCTCAGTCTCTGAGGCAGCTACAGCTGTGACTTCGTCGCTTTCAAGGTTAGGTAAACGTCTTAAAGCCGTAGAGCATGCATGTCGACCTGTCGATAAAAAGGTCTGAAGAAAGCTATTGAATCGAGCCGCTGCCGAACTCACAAAAACTCGCATGAAGGACTGATAGCGACAATACTAAACTACGGAAGCTCTAAATGAGTAGTAAGGTCAATCGGTGCGGAAAATGCGTTCGGCATCTCCTTAGCGAGGCGCACAAACAGACGCTGTCTCACAGCTTCAGAAGAATGGAGTATTTGTCTTCGATGTGAGGTAATTTGAGAATACATTACGACATCGCAGTAAGAAAACGGCTTTTGTGGCAGCAGATGAACAGGTGAGACTGACTCAGAAATCGCACATACATCGGAACAGAAGGTCGTGTTTTGTGTTGTAGGACAGTAGTGGACTGAAGCTCTAAGTGTGGCTCAGGTATACCGCTGAACTCTACGCTCAGCAGGTCGCCGCCCGCTTACACCAAGAGCTGCGTCATCGAGGGGTCATTCTGGTCGATTTAAATAAGTGCATCAGAGCGCAAAACCCGCATTTGCGAAAATGCCCTTAAACGAAATAAAAGAGTAGGACATGGACGTTGTACTCCGTGTGCCAATCAGAGCAGACTTGGTGCCTTCCAATTACCATTTTTGTGACATCAAATCACTGCGTAACTTGGAATATGCTCTCGTCTCGCCACAGGTGTTTACTCCTATCAGTCAAGCTGAGTGCGTTTTGAAGGCCCTGTTTTCGTATCGAGGTTGCTAAATCGGTTTGTAATTGCGGTGCTACCTCTAGTTGGAAAGGCAGATTGCGGACAGATATTTAATAATTGTCAGGGCTAGAAACTCGAAAAATGCAGAAGGAAAGGAAATGTCAACGATAAATGTCAAATCATGGATAACTCGATGGATTGTTAAGGTAAATGCGTCTGCCATTAAGTGGTTGTATTGGTCTCCAATTCCTGCCAAGAGTTGTGTTATGGGAGTCCTTGATGGTTCGCAACAATGATAGCTGAAAATGCTTGGATCGATACTTGGTAGAAGAGTGGCGACTTTATAAGTGAGATGCGCTAGGCAAATCTTACGCTGGCACCGAAAGTGCGCTGTAAATGCTCGTACAAATAATCCTAGTATATAAATTAATTCTACCTGTTTGTAGGAGACGTGCAAGGGTTCTGTCAAAATTGTCCAAATCACTCCTTCTGTGCATGGTGGAGTAGTTAATGATCCTAAATTGAGAGTATTCAAATGTTCGTATGAAAAATCACTTACTTTACTTTTCTCACCACTCAGAAAATCTTTGATTCATTTGTTATTTACAACTATTTGGAATTTCATACCAAATGTCAACGGCAGGGCAACTGCAATTTTGATATTTGAGGCTATGTCGTGAAAATTAGTAGAAATTCGCAGCAGCCGCTGTCGAGATTCACGAGCTCGCTCCCCAAGGTTGGTGACTACCGCAGCCAGCCACGATAACCACATCTTCTTTCTTCGTCATGCTGCTCGAGCGGGAAATCGCTGTCATCGAGGCGACGTCAGTCGACTAAACACTCTTTGTCTGTGCGGTCATTCAGATAGCTCTGCTATCGTTATCCCTGTCGTTAACACTATGATTCAGCGTCTTTCTGCGCATCATAGTTTCTATCAATTACTTCGATATGTTGTCTAGTTCAAAAACCCCCACTAATTCTCCAAACGGTTCATAACGTAACTTGCAAGAAGAGAATCAGCAGCCTTCGCCTCATCTGGTCTTGCCACTGGCTGCTCCTAAGGTCCGAGCCCTTGAAACTGATGAATCGATTCCACCGCCCTAATGGATACAAGAAGTCTGTTTCGCAGGTCTTACGGTCGGACACCACT
This sequence comes from Teladorsagia circumcincta, assembly GCA_002352805.1. Classification (NCBI taxonomy): domain Eukaryota; kingdom Metazoa; phylum Nematoda; class Chromadorea; order Rhabditida; family Trichostrongylidae; genus Teladorsagia; species Teladorsagia circumcincta. The sequence goes on from KZ345252.1 coordinate 112,184, forward strand.
CCAGGCCAAAACAACAGAACTTTACGGCGAAGAGCTTTGACATGACTTTTGATGTAGTTTAGTATTATACTAACAACTTGTTCAAGGGTAGTAGTTCGTTCACAAATGGTTAACAGCAGTGTTTTCCAGTGTAATATGTCACATGAGATACGTATTGATGGCATGATGTCGTCGATATCAATACAAGAAATCTATAAGGCCAACTTGCGCGTGGGTATTTCAGGAGACAGCTTGGCAGGGTACCCGAGCTGTCCGTCGAGAATAGTCCACGAACGACTTTCTCTTAATCTTGGCATGGAAGATGATGTGAAATTTTTTGCTGTAGCCTATCCAAGATTCCAGCACTCTTTATTAGGCCGACGTTTTTGTCTCTTCGCCTTCTTCAGAGCCTAGATCTTTGTCGCTAAGGCACAAAATCGACCACCTAAAAAGCAGACTTAAGCGTGGAAAGTTATACCACACACATGAAACTCTCATGGATCAAAATGGTTCGCGTTGTAATTTCATGCTACCCCAGTGTTTATTGCAACAGGTTGGACAATCCTAATTTCTCAAGTTCCGAAGGACATTTCATCTTTCAAGAGAACAACGAATATGAAGGAATGTGAAGTACACGGCACGTCCCTGATGGTGAGTGTTCCCGACCAATTGCGCGCTTGAACTACGACTCCATGGAGTGAAATTATCGATTCAGGGAAAGATGAAGAGGTTATCAAAAGGTTCCGTGTGGAATGCCAGAGAGGAATCAACTATTCAACAAGAATTGTGGTCTTGAGCGCTAAGTTCATGAGCAAGTCTGCTTTTACATTCGTACATAATCGCCCCTGGCAGGAGCTGTAGTCGTTGAAAAAAGGTTAATGCAGCGAAATAGCACTCAGGCTAAAATCCTCAACGTGGCCATTTTCAGAATACTGGACGTATAAAGGTGTTCGAGTAATCGTCGGATAGAGCATATTTTCTAGTTTACGATGTCGTCTCAACTTTTCAGATAGGATGAGTTTGAACGGAGTTACGTCTTTGAAAAGTTTAAAAACTCGCACTCATCACAAATATTCCTCATTAATTTTGCAAAAATCCTCTACGTGGCCATTTTTCATATACTGAGTGTATTGAGCACTAATCAGCATTTTATAGAGCAAATCTTCTAGTTTATGCTGACGTATTTATTTTTCAGATAGGACGAGTTTGAAAAGAGTTATGGCTATGAAAATTGACTAACTTGACACCTAAATTGAACATTGTAAAAACTCGCACTCATCACGAATTTTCCTCAACCTAAATTGAACATTTCGTATTGATTTGCGTGATTTTCATGCTGCTTCGAGAGAGCTTGTCGGAACACTCCCAAATCTGCCTTCAGATTAAAAACTCGTTTTTTTTTGAAGAAAGTTGTAGTCATGTCATGAATGTGGGTTCAAATTTCAATGTGTAATAGTAGATAAACTGCTCCACCGCCAACGCTAGGATCAGCCAGTTCGCAGCTGGTGTATGGTTTCTACATGTCTAGTTCGTAGTATTTTCTTGTCTTCTAATGGATTGATTGTACTGGGTTGTCCCATAATTAGTAAATCACTTTGGGTATTTTTGAATTCAAATTTTTTGCTGCTCCATTCGAAGTCCTTGCTCATCCAAAAATACATCTATGTCATCTACAGTGTATTTTCTATACTTAGAAAATTACTCGCTGTCCATCCTCCGAAATTGCAGGAGCTCTCACATGAAGAACGACCGGGTCAGTCGGGTATGAGGTCATGTCACTTTGCGCAAAAATTCTTCCTGGGAAAGAGAGCTAGAGCTCAGGCTGGATTGTCTTTTGTTGGCACGTGGTTGGGGGTACAAGGTGGAGGTGGAAGAACTGCTAGACCGGGAATCTCCAATTGGTTATGAATATTCTTCGCAAGGTGGGGTCGAACGACCTCAGGAAAAAAAGCAGACATTGCCTTGCTTCACTTTCAAATTGAACGCGTCGATATTATGCTGTCGACCTTTGCCTTCTTCACCAACCCGGTAAAAATCCATTTGGGGGGCAACTCCTTGCTATCTTATCCTCACTCCTAGAGAGCACTTCCTAGGACTTCCTATCACAAGGATAAGACAATATGCGAATGGATCATTTGTGGTGTCCGTTTGATAAGGACCGGTGGGTGTCTCAAAATCTACGCATTTTGCCCACTTCCTGCCCACAACTTGGGTAAAAGATCCGTCCCCGTGGTCCAGGACAGTTTCCTTGGACTTTAGCAGAATCAGATATGAAAACATCTCTAGGTGTTTCCACACTACACCGACACACGGAAATATTCAGTAATCACGATAGCGCTTCACAAAACAATTACTGTACATTCCCAGGAACTTGGGAGAGTAGCGGTCGTAGCGATGACAGCGCAAATAAAATGAAGTTGAAATGTGTGGAATTAAACGCCTGCCTTATCTAGGATCTGGTTTTGAGTGATCACTACAGTCTAATGCGAATCGATATTATCAGCCGTTATCATTTGTTATCACCTTCTGTCGACCCAACATGTTCCCTTCCCACCCTCCACATCAGTTGTCGGGATCAACGTTTCACTGCTGCCGATACACCCGCAGTGAACTTTGTGAAAGTCTCTTTTTAGCGCCTCTTATCAGCCTTTATCGGCCCTTACCACTTTTTGACCCCCACAAAATATGTTCCCGTCTCACCCTCCACATCACTTATCGAGACCAACGCCTAAATGCTGCTGGGACATCCGCATTGAATTTTGTGAAAGTTTCGTTTCAGCGCCTCTTATCAGCCCTTATCAGCTGTTATCACCTTCGGACCATCGCGAAATATGTCATTGTCCCGCCCCCTGGATCGTATCCTGGAAACAACTCCAGGTGACTGCTGGGCCGCGTGCTATGAATTTCGTGACTCTTGCGTTCTAACGCCCCTATCAGATCTTATCAGCTATTATCACCTTCGTACCCCCGCGAAATATGTTCCCGCCCCAGCTCCTATATCATATCCTGGAATCAACTCCACGTGACTGCTGGGAAGTAAGCTATCAATTTCGTGACACACACACGGACACACACACACAGGCAGACGTAGCGCTTCATATATAGTAGGGATAGGGATAGGGCAGTGCTACGTGCGAGAGGAAACCTATCGTGACTGTAAGAGGATCATCCCCTTTCCTCGACACATAAAAGCCCACGTAGCATTCCATCCCCATTTTTCCTTCGTGGACCCTCTCGTCCTCCTCCCCGTTCCTTCCACTAGGACGACGTTGGTAGGATGCATGGTAGGATGTTATTGACAATGTTTTCGTGTGTTCAACCAGGGCTATGTTATTTCAGTTGATCTGAAGTGGGGCATGGGCCCAAAACGATATCAGTAAAGTTTTGTGAAAGTGGAGTCCAGTTTATATCTGTCCTGATTTGAAAGAATGAAGCTCAGGGAACTAACAGTATTACCGGTCCAAGGGTAGTTGAACTCTGGGTCACCTTCAAATGAGAAAGCCTGAACTCTGGGTCATCTTTAAATGAAAAAGCCTACCACGGAATGGAATAAATCACGGGCGCACCGTGGATTGAAGGAGCGTTTGACCCTGGCCGCTACTCTTGGCGCAGTACGCTCCCAATTCGCAACAGTCGCAGTCCATATCTTGGCCGAGTGCAGTGAATATAATAATCATCACCTTGAATGAAAAGCTTACCAGAGGACCTATGACAAGTAGGTAAAAAATTGGAATGGTCTGTGTATCAACTGATGGTTTATTGTAGGCCTGCCTGGAATGTTTGCCAAATTATACCACAGGCAAAACTATGACGCTTATTCCTCACGTATACCATGATGGCCAACGATTAATAGATTTGAGGTATCAACGTTGCAGGAACTGGTCCGCCTGCAGGTTTTTCTTGTTTTCCGTATCATCAATTAGGTTTTTTTCCACCTTACTTCATAATTACACAACCGTATTTCGATATCTAAAAAGTCTCCCTCAAACTTCACGACTTTGAGCCTACGGCAACCTAGAGTCTGCGGCGCGCACTTTAAAGGCATCTTGCGCGGAAAAGGCTCCGCCCCCTGGACCACAGAAAACGATACCTAT
>KZ345252.1:127471-141218 GCA_002352805.1 Teladorsagia circumcincta
CTAACTGATTTATGGGTGTGTGGCGTTTGTCCTCCTAAGGTCAGGCCGCCGCCGCACGCGGCGATCGAGCTCGCCGCGTATGCGGCGATTTTGCGATGTGGAGGTCTTGTATTTGTCCAGGCTATTGCCCAATGTTGCAGCCTTTCAAATTGGTTGGCGAGTGGCAAGTCAGTGAGTTCATATGCGTTAATATTGTTATTCTTTTCGAACTCATTTGCTCACTCTTTTGCTCAATCAGCCATATCAGAGGAGATAGTGACTTGTTGTCATAAATCTGCCCTACATTTTAAATTCGAAAGGGTTCAGTTTTTTTATTACTCTGGTCGCATTCGTTAGGAATTTTTGAGTTTATAGATTGAATAGTTACGGCGTTATCTCAACTATACTATCAAGCAGCTCGTTTTTGAGCCAGATTCGTCGACTGTTGGCCGAGCACTAAACTGTTCCAGACTGCTGAAGCAAAGGAAATTTAACGGGAGCTCAACGAATTTCCGAATATAGAAGGCTTCCGAATTTCTTAGTATTAACTTCTCGCTAATATTAAGTTGGAGTATCTTCTTCAGCACGTATACACATTAAAGGAGTTAGTAAGTTGAACCTTGCCACCGTTGTAATGGTGGGCTCATGCCCTTGGGAATAAACGGGTCAGTCAAATTAAAAACAGGTCATTCAAACAGCGCCGATGCCAAGAAAGGTTGCCAATTTCGCAGAAAAAGGTCAGCCAAATTAACGAAAGGTCACTCAAATAGCCAAAATAGGGTTGAAGAGGGCTAGAACCATATAATCCCAACCGCTAATCAATCCTTATTGTCATTGTGAGTGCATTGACTTACAAAATGAAGATTCGATAACTACAGACAATTAATACAACCATATAAAGCAATTCCAGTTAGTTCTGGATGAGCAAATTCACCTCCAATCCTTCAGTAAAACAATATCAGCCCAACAAATAATAGCAGTCTATCTATAGCAGTCTATCGATCGACAGCCCAATAAGTTGGCAAAATGCGACAGGTAAGTAAAGCAAACCGTTACATCGCCTCCGCCGCAACAGTCGCCGCGCGCGGCGAGTGCGATCGCCGCGTGCGATGGCGCGGCGGAGGCCCCAGGAGGACAAACGCCCGTCTCCCCTGATTTATTTGCATGCGCCATTTATCTCTTCTTCAGGAGATGAGTGTTCCTTTTTCCCTTGTTTACATCTACTTCGTCCGAGGACGGACTTTTGTGGAAGGGGGAGGTGTATGAATCGAAACTACGATTAGTCAAGAAGTCCTTAGATAGATCCCCCACTGTAAGCTGAGAATTACTCCGACGATATAAGCTGGTTAGTGGAGGCGGAGAGGTTGCGTTGGGCGGCGGTGGACAACAGGGCGGTCAACCGAGGGCGCGACACCAACTGACTGATGAAACATGGCTTTGGGTAAAGACTCCTCGCTCTATAGGGCGTATACTACTGTGCTATCGTATTTGCTCGCTGATAATTGTATACGCTTCTAACGTATATTGTGTGTACCGAAGGGGGTAAAACCCAGAAGTACTGCTAACAAGGGAAGCTGACGTCGTTGTTAGGTATTTACCTGCGAGATCAGTGCCACGAAGAAGACAAAAATAGCTTCTGATTAACAGAACACTGCCAAGGAGATGGCGATCGGCTGTTCCTTCCGCAAGTACCCCCTGAGAAACACTTGAAAATTTTGCAATCTTGTATATTGTATGGGTTAAATAAAGCTATTGCTGGTGGCGAATGGTGCTCTAGCGCTGAACGTGAGTACCTGCTCGTGACACACAGGAGGACTCACGCAAGGTCCCAATTCGCGATATTGGGATCCAGTAAAATGAAAGGTTAGAGCTTGTCTTGTTGCAAAACATCTATACCTTCACTTAACTAGCTACTCTTAACTACTCTCAAGAGGTAAACTCCTGAGGTAACTTGCAAGTCATTGTAAAATGGTAACGCATATTGGAGATATAATAGGAAACCCTGGAAGAATTTGGCAGTCAATACAACCCGGCTTCCAGGCTTGTGGGTTTGATGCTCATTATGTATGTCGGTATGCATGTGTGTATTGAGCTGGGACGCACCTCCATTGAATAACGTTTTCCATCTATACTGTCCTCACTACCGAAATCGTCAGTTTCACCCCAATGAAAGTGAAGGTGGTCTAGGTAGTACTTCCCGGGTATGTTGTCTCCTAAATAAGAAAATATCGTGAACAGAAACCTGAAACAAATGTACATCTCGCATAACTCATACGATTCTATAGCGGAACAGTCCTAGGTATCGTCTCGAATGAAGCCTTCAACGTACCTGTCACATAAGGTCTATTGTCCCACTCTTTGAATCCTTCCATTTCCGCTAGAAAGCGTTCATTCTGCTTATAAAGGAGAACAGAGAGGAGCTTGTTCAAACCTGAATGTCCACTGTTTCTGAGTGTCACGACTCCTGAGCCATAGTGGTGGAATTGAAGCGGTCCCCAGCTAACCCACTCTGCGTTGCCTAAGATAAAGAAAACTTACCAGGGAAGGATGGTGAGTCGAAGTGGCCATTTGAAAGAAAATGTACATGTCCTTATACGGTCCGAGACGCTGATTTCAAATCTGTCTTCCAAATTTGCTAAACGACTCTCTGAAGGGAGTTGGAGGGGTGCTTAGTTTGAGCTACACGGATATTAGCTACGATCGGTTCACGGTGATGTGCGTCGATGGCTCAACAGTAAGTGGTCTGATTTATGCTAGTGTGGTCCAGGGTTCGAATCCTTACACCAGAGAAAGTTTTGCATTTTATCGCAAATATCTCATGCACATTTGGAACCATTTTTGCGCAGGCGCCCTGCTCCATATATCCAGAAGTTTGTGTTTATGGAGGAGTGCCACCCTTGCAACGGATTCAGCCACCAAGATTTGCGGACTCCCATTTTATTTTTCATAGACTTTATTTATTGTCGAAAATCAAGTACAAATGTGTGACGGTGTCTTCTTTAATACACTCATCCTCCTCACAAGTCGACTATGAGCTCATCCTACATTGCTTCGCAAAGAATAGCAGTGAAACTGTCAATGACTTTCTGCTCCCTCCTAGTTGGTGCTCGCGTTGTGTCACACGGTCCAAAGACCCTCATCAACTGCGATAACACGACCCTATGTATTTGAAAATGATACCCTGTGAGTGCTGGAATCATTTAAACAAACATTCCAGACATTTTTATCGAACACTTTCTTCAGAAACAAGTTCGAAATTCATTTTGTCTCGAGGCTAGGTTACGCCGATAGGTTGACGTATGAACAGATGGGCTACCCATTTTATTTCGAAGTTAGGCCAAAATCTCAGATTTAGCTACAAATTTGCTCCAAGGTGTATTTTTATCTCAGAAACACAAATATCGCACCCGTTTGCTGCAGAAACGTCTGCCAAGACTTTTGCTGGCTCCATGTGCAGTCATTAGGAATTAGCGCCCAAATTTGTCTGGAGCTTCTCGCACACTCCTGTACGGGTAACTGAAGGCAAGCGTTGATCAGGTAGCGCAGTTGGGAAGCTTTCTCAACCATGTTGCCACAAAGGCAAAATGGAAAACACGTCAAAGAATCGAACCTACGATCTCTCGCCCGTGGGCCTGGAGCACTACCACTGCATTATATTGCTTCATAACTCTGTTCAGAAAGTCGTTCAGCAGATTTGGAAAGCAGATTCAAATTCAGCGTTGGAAGCCACATCCAACGGTGTGGGTCGCATTTCATATGGACACTTCGACCCATCATCCTTCCCTGGTTAGTCCAGAAAGAACAGAAACGTGGCATTAATGTCCTGCAAATACATACAGCAGCTTCTATAGCGTGCTCCCTGGATATCGGAGAACGGTTTGGTTGTATAACTTTTTTCAAATTTTATCTACTTTAGAATGATTACCCAAAACTTACATTATACTTCTTTTATTGTAGTCCATGAAATCTATTCGATATGCTATTTATGTGCTAGCATTGCCGCTCTCAGTCAGCTGGCACAATGGTCCACTGTTGCCGGAGGATATGCTGAGGTAGATTTCTTCGAACAGTGATGAAGGTGGAATCCCGCTCCTCTAAGTACTCTGATTCGCGGTAGATGAAGCTTGGGCCAACGTTACGTAAAAGTGTGCTTGCGTGCAGTGTACTTGCGCACACGTTAGAGACTACAGAAGTTTGTTTACAGAGGTAATTTGATGCACTGACTACGAAAATGTCACTCATTTTTAGCTGTGGCACTATCTGGCTTCAAGTGGGTCACCTTATCACGAACTATTTTCAGTAGCTTTGGCGTATACTTTCGCAAAAGGGTTACTCAGTGTCCTCATACAAATGGCATTCAATCTCGACGCTGAGGCTAATTGGTGTCCATTCTGCGCTCGTCTGCGGACCGCTATCCTTCTGGTCGCGATTTACGGTACTGAGCGCCGGCCTGCGACCAAATTTTCGCGCGAATGATGAAGTGTAGGCAAGATCGCTCTTAACCTTAACGTGCCCAAAAGCCGGCCTAGCGACGCTCGAAACAGCGGTGCGTCATAGGACGGACCTTGCACGAGGACATGAAATCGATTGACATCCATCCCATCAAGCAGCATTCAATCAGGAAAAGTGGCGTCAACGTGTTAGAAATGCGGACGCTACCTGCAAGCGGGACAGACGCTTGAGGGAGAGGGTTACACAGCAATGTAACTTCGAGTTTACTTGAACCTCCATAATGTTTCAACACAGAAAAACTTATGCCCGTTTCAAAGAAAAAATGATTACTTCTCTCTCAAGTTGATTGCATAGTAACAATAGATAGCTTTGTACAGCACAATTTAAAAGAATTTCTTCAAAGAGAGCAAAGAGCTCATTAGAGCTCGAGTAAATGTTGCTGGAGGTGACTTTATTTGTGAGACCATTGTAATTGGAATTTTTGAGCACATTATTTAACTTACTGCTATCTAGGTTGATCGGTGACTGCTTTCTACCAGTGCTGCAAGTGCCACCCCAATGGTTGACATCAGTGTAGCTCCAGTGACCTGGATCGAAAAAATTGCGCATATTCAGATGTCCTTTGGCAAAGGCAGTGACGGTCTTACAGAAAATAGACATAGAGAAGTTTTGCAGAATCAAAAACAGTATCTGGGAGGTGGTAGCAAGTGAAATAACCGAATTATTAATGAGTGAATTTTCTATGAGACTCAAAACACGGTTCGGAATTTTTTTAGTCAACAACTCCCTCCATGGATATTAGAGTAGTGTTTGCAGTCGCAGAGGCGATGCCGCGGTCACGACTCGAAATTGCGCAATAATAACGCCCCAGCTTAGTAATTTGGGCAATACCCGTATGGCGCAGGCTATGACCGCTTACCGCGGAAGGGGAAGGTGGGGGAGGCGAAGGGGAGGGAGCGTGTGTGGCAAAGAAGGGACGCCACGATCGTGGCTCACATGTCGTGTTACCGTTTTCCTCCATTATTCTGGAAATATTTCGCTCCGCTTCTGCCGACTCTCGAGTTCAAATCCTCGCCTTCGTCCTGATAAGGTTCCGTATCACGTTCGCCTCCAAGTATAGGGGATGAGCGCTGCGAAAGTGCACAATAATATTCTTGGACACAGGTTTCCTATACCATACAAGCACCTTGCTGCCATGGTCCAACCGAACCTTTGTATTAAGAAACGGTAGGAAGCCACTCTCATCTGCATACTCCACCGTAAAGCGTATATTCGGATCACACGATTTCAGATTTTGAAGCATCGTGTGCATTGCCGTGGAGGAGCCGATCACAAATACATCGTCTACGTATCGCTTGTAAAACGCGATTCCCGTAACCAGAGATCTTCTTTCAATGCGATCTGAGTAGGCGATGGCCAGTAGAGGTGCAATCCTAAGTCCCATGGCTGAGCCACGCTTCTGTAAAAGGAATTCTCCGTCGAATTGGAAGATGTTACACTTTAGTGTAGCAGCCAGAAGCTGACGTAGATCGTCTTCCAGAAGTCCAAAGGTACGCACTTCTCGATGTTGACGAAGGAGTTCCATCACGGCTTCAACGGCTTCATGGTTATTATCGTTCGTGTATAGAGAAACTGCGTCAAAGCTTGCATAGCACGCACCATCAGGTATCTCGCAACGATTCAGGGCTGATATAAAGTCTCCCCATTGACTATATGAACAGCTACATGATTGAGTAGCGGCGATAGGAGCTCGACCAGAAACCAGCTTATTCTATCTGGCGGACCAACAAGATGATATGATTGGTCTTGTCTTAATCAGATGTTCATTAACGTAAAGTAAATCAACATCTTCGGAAAGTTTGTGCGTTTTGACCAATGCATAGTATGTTGGAACAGATGGGAACGTCAGTAGAAGTCGCTTAATCGTCTTCGTTCATAATCTTGCCCAATATTCGCGTTGTTGTGTTTCTGAGTTCGTTGGATACCCTTTCGAATTGTCGCATCGATGATTTTCCATACGTTGCTTCATCCGAGATATGTCGGTGGCTGAAGGTCTTGTCCAACCTTTGCGCAAGAACAACGAAGTCACCACCTTTGTCACTTATACTGTATCGAAGCTCATTTCTAAAACGCAATAACTTCTTCAAGCCTTGCCTTTCTTGTTCCGTGAGATTCGATGCAAACTTCGCTGTTCTCTCGGATCTGTAAGCTTGTACCAGGTTTAGCCGGAGTGACGCTAGTGCAGGTCCTAGTGCAGGTGCCCGTTTTGGAGTCAAAACTCATGGTGTTGGAAACGGCATCAATGAAGATAGTGACGATAACCTGTCCAAAACAGTGGGACTTGAATTTCCCTCCATCAAATTTGGTAAGGAAATTTGTGAAAAGCACACATAACGGAATCTAGCCTTCCTGGGTAGCGGCCGTAGATATGGCAAACGTCTCTCTATACACGAACGTTAATAACCATGAAGCCGACGAGTCTGTGATGGAACTCCTTCGACAACATCGAGAAGTGCACGCCTTTGGACTTTTGGAAGACGATCCACGTCAGCTTCTGGCTGCTACACTAAAGTGTCACATCTTCCAATTCGACAGAGAATTTTTGCACAGAAACGTGGTTTAGCCATGGGACTTAAATTGCACCTCTACTGGCCATCGCCTACTTGGATGGCGGTAAAAGAAGATCTCTGGTTATGGGAATCGCGTTTTACAAGCGATACGTAGACGATGTATTTAAGATCGGTTCTTCCACGGCAATGCACACGATGCTTCAAAATCTGAACTCGTGTGATCCGAATATACGCTCTACGGTGGAGTATCCAGATGAGAGTGGCTTCCTACCGTTCCTTGATACAAAGGTTCGGTTGGACCATAGCAGCAAGGAGCTTGTATGCTATAGGAAACCTGTGTCCGAGAATATTATTGTGCACTTTCGCAGCGCTCATCCACTATACATAAAGGCAAACTTGATACGGAACCTTATCAGGACGAAGACGAGGATTTGCACTCGAGAGTAGGCAGAAGAGGAGCGAAATGTGTCCACAAAATTGGAGGAAAACGGTTACACGACATGTTAGCAACGATCATGGCGTCCCTTCCTTGCTGCTGGAGGAATACCATTGGTACTACTATATGTGAACGAGGCATTCGCAAAGAAAGTGAACCAGATCGTGAAATCAGCAGATCTTCCAGCAAAGCTAATATTTCTTCCGCCAACGAACATCAAAAGCTTCGTCGAGGCTTTACGAAGAAAAATGTGGTCGAAGAAACTGCTCGTATTGTACGGATAAGAAGATCTGCCAGTTGCGAGGAACTGTTTATTTGGTCACATGTGAAGAGTGCGATCGCTAGTACGTTGGAGAGACCATGAGATAACTGTACAGAAGGATTGACGAACATGTACGAACGTTGAGAAATCCTTCGTCATATCCGAACAGTGGTTTTTTGCGACATCGAACACTTTACCACAGACAAGGACGTCCGCCCACCATAAAAGTCACCGTGCTTTACCGCTCGAAGGATGTCTCATCAGAAAGAAAATCGCTGGAGGCTCGCTATCAAACGGCTGTCTCCAGAAATAAACAACAGGGAAGAACTAATGGAGGCAATGAGGCTCATAAGTTAACGGTGAATATAAGCAAGTACTGTGCAATAGTCACGTACTGCTCAATGTGTTTTTCATTTTGGTAGCAACTGTCTTTAAGGTAAGGTGACCATCATTCTATTGTCGCTAATTGTGTTGTGTATTATAGTTTAACGTTGTGGTCTTGAGGCATTGTTCGCAGAATCTTTTTTGATTAAGGTACCGGCCTGGTTAGTGTTTTACGTGTATTAAGATGTATTGTTGTAAGATTTCTGTGTCTGTAATATGCTTGTATCTATTATAGGTTTGAAGAAGCTGCTAGAGCAGCGGAAGCTCACCAATGAAGCTTAAGAGAGTCCTCATCAACAATCTTTCGCTGAAGAAAAATATAACATTCATTGTTTGTTTGTTTGGTCGTTTCTAATTTCAAGCCTGAAAAAAGTCCTGCAACACCCTTTCGTAAATTTTCCTTCTCTCTATTGAAGATTGAAAATTCCTTAGTGACATTCATGACCAAAAACTGGAAGAGCATCCCGAAGCTCCCATCCAAAGGGTGGATATAGGCGCTGCAATCAGTGATCATCCAAGAAAATTAACTATGAGTCCATTTCAACGACCAACACCATCTATTAGGTGTTTCAGAAAGTTCTGTCGTTTTCCGGCCCCGAATTTCAAATGCATGTATCTCGGCTAAAACCCATCCTGTCAAGTTGAAATAAAAACCATTCGATTGCTTGAGCCGTCCTCTATAAGATACTATAATGAGTACTTTCGTTCAGATCGCTGGAGCTCTGGAGACGATGAAGTGAGGGGAGGTCGTTTCAGCATCATGTTGGCTTTTGAAGCATTTCTCTTCAATAGAGCTATCGAGGTGCTCGAAAAAATGGTTTATAATAAGCAAAGGGTTTAGCGAACAAGATGGTTGGAGCACTGATCCGTAGCCCATCTGGTTGAAATTGTTCAGGGTTGGTTGTGTTATGTGCGCCCCGGGCACCTATCAGGGATGAGTCGCGGCATGCCCCTATCAAGCTTTTTGGAGTTTTCAGCTACTTCCGTGTAACTTGGCTCTACGAACCTTATACGTCCAGATTGGGTGAAACCTCCTCAATAGTCCTGCGCACGAGTACTTCGATCAGAACTCTTGGCTAATGGATAGCAAAGTCAAATGTCAGACCACCACTTCCATCATACCTAAGGCTCTCGCTTTCGCTACAATAGCTTTTCGAATTACTGCTATATGGCATATTCCACGCCAATTTGAGTTAAGTGCATCGCAATATCTTGACCTGCTCCAGCTGCTTTCAATTCTTTTCAGAGCGAGAAAAAGAAAATCATGCCAGCTTGCCTTCCGAGTACATTGCATTCAAACCTTTGTAAAATTACAAGAAAGAGTTTGAAAAAAATTGAGCTATGCGCTGGACAAAGCAGGAGAGGCTCCTTCAAGAGCGATTTTCGAATTTCAAGAAAAATCAAGCATCTAAATGTGGAGTGTCGGAAAACGACAGAACTTTCTGAAACACCTAATACAATAGCTTCAGTAGGAATGTCGTCCACTCCTACAGCGTGTTTCTCCAGCACCAGCTTTGCCTTTTGTCTTTCGCTATTTCTCTAAAATGCCAGCACCGCCTCGAACTCTTCATTACAATTAGGACTGTTACGGAAGCTCGACCATGAGTTCTATAACTTGAGCACCGTTTTGGAGTTAGAGGTTCTCTGTGCGGAACGCCAGTAGCTGGCCGGACAGCTCAACAAGAGCACTCAAACCGCGACAATGTTTGTTTCGTTCATGAGGTTGTGAACCACCACGTTTCGAAATTAACCCATCAACATTAACTTTAGCACTAGACTTAACCAAAAAGATCAGAAAGTTCCTGAGCTTCATGATCTCGTGAAACTTCTTTGTATTCTTTCAGAATGAATCTCCTCCAAAACACTTCATTTGACAACGTTCCGGGCCTTACGCCCTTCTTCAGATCAATAAAAGCATCCGTACATTCCGTGCGTAAAATTTCGAGACACCGTCCCTTGCGCCACTGCGTGAGCGTGCACCTAAAATCAAGGTCCGCGTAATATGCAAGAACATAAGTGACCCGGTGGAAAAAAATAAAGGAGGCACTTGAAGCATGAAGGCGGAACCACCGATCAAAAATAGGGAAGAACCGAACTACCATGGAACTCATCGCTGTACAAGGAATGATGAATTGAAGGCTACATGACGGATGGTAAGTTGGCGAGTACAAAATGTCACCACCCTTACCACGAATCACCTCGATCTGGGTGATCTATATTCCCGTGTAAGCAGCAAGAGAGGTTGGTCCCGTTGACGTGCTCTTCTACATTTCTATCCCGTCACCTTTCGCAATTGGTTAGCTAGTCTTATGCATTCGCATATCATGCTGCATATATTTCGCCCTTTTTGTGTACGTAATGTTCGGATGCTTTCACAGACACGAAGAAGGGTTTAAAGCCTGAAACGTTGTCAATTAAAGTGTTTTGGGGAAGCTTCATTTTGAAAAAATACAAAGAAGTCTCATAACATTCATTATTAACTTATCCCATCTAGCGTATTCTCCAGGTCATGCCCCAAATGGTTATCACCTACTACGGACCTTCAATCATCATCTTTATGACCGAATGATTGAACGATCAACCCCAATTCAAAAGCAAGGTCGCTACTTTTTTGACACGCTCTCCGCCGCGTTTGGAGGAAGGGGCCTCGAGAAAATTTCTGTGTTCGAGACAGTGGTGGACAATCATGGTAGGTATGCCATTTCCACGTCAAAGTGGACACTATTCAATTGACTCAGGACATTTTTCGTTTCGACCCGAATTTTTTTCAATGACCCGTGGACATTTTTCATTTCAACCCGGCTTTTTTCGACAGACCGTGGACATTTCTCATTCCGACCCGGATTTTTTCAGTCATTTAGGACACTTGAGGAAATTTCCCAAATCAAAGTGGACATGCTTCAAGAGTGTCAAATTCTGTTTTTCGATGAAAGTCGACTAAAAGTTTGCGCATGTGCTGTGACCTTCAAATACCGGAGCGAGGACCTGAAATCCATACAATTAAAAGCTAATTGGCCCTAAATTCTGCGTCGGCAGGCCGTCTTCCTCCAGCGCGCATTCTCAAGTAGACCATCTTGCCGACTCTGCCATTTGTTGTGCTACTTGTTGTACATGCCACCGTGCTTTCTGTTCCGACGGATCGCATATCCTAGTGAACGAAAACGCCGAAGTTGTTTAGTAGGATGGCGCGCGGTTTTGTTTTCTTGCGTTTGATTGCCGAAGAAATCGCTCTTGTTCGACTCGAAAATGCACTATTTTGTTAAGTGAGACGGATATTTGTCTTTCAAGAAAATATTTCGACGTTTTGGAAGAAACTACAATTGAAAACAAGATTGGTTATGCTTTATTTGAGGGGCGTCTAGCTTGAAATGAAAAAAAAATCCATCTTGAAATGAAGCGTGTCTACGGTCGCTTGAAAAAAATCCAAGTTGAATTGGAAATTGTCCACGAATCATTGAAAACAAATCCGGGTTGATTTGAAAAATGCCTTGAGTCATTTGAAAAAAAAAACCGGGTCGAAATTAATCATGTCCACGATTTTTTGAAAAATGATAACTTCGATTTGAATGATGTCCACTTTCAAATGAAAATGGTATATTCAACTACTCAGAGTTCTCAAACATATAGGATGAAATTAAGTTCAAAAATGAGAAAAAGTGGTGCAGGACATTTCCCCAACCAAATATGATCACAAAAATATTTCCTCATTCTTTCTTCCTCATTCTTCATCTGCTCCCACTCTCACCAATAGGATTCAGTGCTTTAGGGAAGCCAATATGAGACAAAGGCAAAACGAGTCGTGACTTCTTCATCTTTGCATCCGTTAATATTGGTTGGAATATAATATCGTAACGTTTTTTCGAGCGAACAAAATCACTGATTACAAGCATTACTCGGGGAGCCACATATACATATATGTATATCGCTTGAAAATGGTTCTTCGGCTTTACAACAACATCCTGTCATTTTCTCCAGCATTGTGAGTACAAAAAGATGCTCACGGTGCTTAGAAGCTGGGAAATCCAGACGGCAGAAAATCCACTTCAAGAGAAAATTGCCAAAACAAGTTTTTCAGAATCCGTCGTCTTGAAGAATCTTCCGCGAAAAAGGCTCCGCTCCCATTACCTCAGGAAACGATACCTTGAAAGAACCTTAAACGGGAAGTTTGATCATTTTGTCTTGGGTGTAGGATTAGTATTACAGAAAATAACGCTTATATTCCGTTTCCCTTTGCTATGGTCATGAGGTTAGGGGTTTAAGGTATCGTTTTTCTGTGGTAATGGGGCGGAGCCTTTTCCGCTGAAGATTCCTTCGATCGAATCTTGGTCTAGTCGCACCTCTTTCGCTAATATCCACGACGTCTAAATGAAGAGTAATGAAAACTCTTAAAATGGGCTCAGTACCTTTTTTTATTCTGAGTGAACCCGGTGACTTCGTTCTAAATGGAGTCAAAGTCGTAAATAATGACGAGGACTTATCCACTGATTTGTCTTATACATGCTTTGCTTTCAGTTTTTGCTTTGAAAATTCTGCCAGATACAAGCGCTACGATTTATGTCCTAGCCGAGGAAAGTAACATAACAACCTGACTATAACATAACAACAATCAAAAATCTGACTATTTTCCCTCATTTCATGAGTTTGGAATTTGAAGGATTGAACTGATTCAAGACGAAACGACTTGTGAACTATGCATACATCACTTATGACGAATTACTTTGAGCTATAGAAGTATGTAGCTCGATTTAAACGTGAGTGGCATACGTCACACTGCACACTTTCACAGTTGATATTGGATATTGGAAAGAGTGTATGCTTCCCAAACTGATATACATCGTGAAACCTGATGAGATGAGGCCCTAAAAGCTTAGAAGAATCAGTCCGAAACACGGAAAACCTCGGTCAAAATTGTGTATTATTCAAAGTAGACTAGGTGTGAGATCATATACATCGGTCATATGAATGCGTCCACATTAAATCAGAATATATTTCAGGAGTGCACCTATGAAGCTTTCAGTGGAGTTTTAATGGAACATATCTCTAAATTGTGCAGGAATATGCACACTATGACTACAAAACACCCTCACCTCCTAATGAAATGGATGGAAGTAGCGTGCAGACAGCGATCCATGGAACAAACATTATAAACTTTCAGCGAATTCGCTCTGAAAAGGAAGTTTACATCGTCGCGATAGTGACATGGGATTCTTAAGAAATGCTTCGAATGATGGAAGGCTTCCTCAATCAAATGCATGTAAGATCGGAGGCAATCGTTGTGCGAATACCATTCTTTTTCACATTTATTCCATTCCTTTTTCACTGAGAAGAGGCCCGTCGTGCGGCGATGGCAGAGAAGCAGTAAGATCAGAGGACGAGTCGCGGCGCGTACTGTAGTATATAGCGTCAAGTTAATAGGAGGTATAGTACGTCTCACATCGCAGGGTACGTGCTGCTACTCGTCTGCTCTCCCGTCTGCGTCTCTGCAAGTTCGCCGAGCAACGGGCTTCCTGTCGAGCTAGACTAGTAGTGCTGCGTACTCTCAGCTTCTTATTTTACGTGAAGACTGTAAGAGGGATTGCGAAGAGAATGAGTAGCTGGATGCTGAATGAAGCAGTTACATGGAATTCACAACAATAACGAATAACAATCACCACTCGGCACCCC
>KZ345252.1:141557-154280 GCA_002352805.1 Teladorsagia circumcincta
ATTCGCCTTCATTACACTAGACAAGCTAGGAATTGATGGACGCCCTTTCAAATTGGTGTTTGTCGCGACACGCCCCTATCAAATTTCTTGAGCTTTCCACCTATTTCAGTATAACTGGCTTTACAAACCATACACGTGCAGGTTGAGAAGAGCCTCTTCAACGGACCTGCCACAAGTGCTCCAATCAAAACGATGACCAATGGATGGCAACGTCCGACCACTACTCTCATCATGCCCAAGGCTCTCGTTTTCGTTACAATAACTTTTTGAACTACTGCTGTGTAGCATCTCCGCGCGAATCTAAACCAAGTGCATCGTTGATCATGACCTGCTCCGCTACTTACAGGACTATTAAAAGCTAGAAAAGGAAAATCATGCCAACTTGCTCATTGAGTATACCGGATTCAAATCTTCGTAAATAATGAGAAAATGTTTTTAAACAAAGCCGAGCAAAGCGTGGATAGAGCAAGAAAAGCTCTCCAAAATGGTACCCATACGATGGCAGTTTTTTCTGATTTCGAGAAAAATGAAGCATTCAGATGGGGGCTGTCAGAAAACGATAGAACTTTGTAAAAGATCTAATATTATTTAAAAAGACTACAGAGGAAGCACCAATTGCATTCGCTTGCACTCTCTCGAGTATCATGTCGTCCTTTGACTTGTGTTGGAATAATGCTGAGACTTGTACGGCTTCATAGAAACGTCACTCTAGAGATGATCAATTCTCAGAGCTAATATGATGGCTCTAACCCTCATAATGTCAAGATTGTGTGTAGCTGGTAGTTTTGCTCACTATTGTTGAGATTTTAGCGAGAAGGTAAGAATCTTCCTGGGAACAGTCTATCACGGTCATTCTTTTGGAGCGGTTCCTGATATTGGGTGTCCCATAGTTCCTCACCCATTCTTGTTCAAATGTAAATTTCTTGAAATCAAACCAGCGTCATTGCGCTCTATGTTGTTTTGTCAAAGAATGTATCTAGACTGTTAGCTGGGGGATTGTGGAAGGTCAAACCCGCATCAGGGCCGCTAACTAGAAGTCGAAAAAGATAAGTAACAAGAACTAATGATTACGCTTCACGATCCTCGCTGTGGCAAGGAGGACAGAAGGGAATATCAGTGCTGTGTTAGGTTCACTGTCCGCTATTAATCGTGCAATAAGATAGTAGCTAGGTAGTAATGGTAACGAAGGTATTAGTTCTGAAAACCAACCCCACCTTGGTGCTCTACTCTCTTTCGGTGAACAGCCCTTGCGCCGTGAATTGGAAGGGCACATGGGCGTCACCAAGAGGGCTTACTGCAGACACTTTGGTAAAACCGATGCACGGTCGCTCGCCATCTGGACGAAAAGTCTGCAATAGAATGAAGCCTTGATAAAAACCGCATGGACCGAGCGACCAAGACCGAAAAGCACGCTTGATCATCTGCGGGATTCTTCTCCTGCTGCCGCATAGACGGGACTTTCTCTAGTTGATCGGCAGTGGAGATGAGTCATGAGCAGGGTGAAAATCGTGTTGAGGACGTGGTCGCGGAAGTACAACCCCCCCTATAATCGAAGTCTTGGCACGACCCCTCCTATTTTGATTCTCTTCCATGAACGAAGTGTAGTGGTAGTGTAGTGGTGAGAATGCGGGTCTGTGACATGCGAGACCCGGGTTCACTCCCCGACCGGAGAGAGCTTTTGCAATCTCAAAGAGTTGTCCATGCCAATGCGAATGTTTGAGAAGTCATAGAAGAGCATCACAGCAGCCTGTATCGACCAATGGCCGACTCCGCGATAGCCGCTGCGCAGTTTGTCTCTGGGTCAGATTTGTTGATGCCCCTTTCAAAACCACCGGAAAGTACACCCTCCATGAAAAAATCCATTCCCCAATTTTCGAACCTTTTGAATAGCACTCGGTCGGGTTAGATAGAGCTAGGCCCGCTTCTGCAAAACAGTTATGAAATTGCTTTGAAAGCCTTCCATGCAAAAAGATAAAGCCTCTTAAACTTCGTCGAGTCGTAGGACGGCGACATTTTGATGCGAGTTTTTACCACTCAAAAGGCAACATCTCTCTAATTTCTTGAGCGCTCATAAAAGTAAGAATAGTTTTAGAAAGCGGAAGGATTGCGCTTTCAAATAGTCTATTTAGCTTCTTTCCAAGTCTTTTAATTGAGGAGAAATTTGCGTCGAGAATCTACCGAGGACCATCTTTGATCGCTCAAAAAGTCGCTTCCTTCCTCACCGTTGCAGAATATTTTGTGGGCAACACTCGAATTGTATCTAGAATACAACCTCCAGCGTAGGCGATATGATAAGGGACAATCGACATCGCCGGTTATCGTCTCATACGCCATGCATATGACCGTCACCCAAAGAGGTACACTCCATTGAAAGGTGTTATATGATGATGACCTATTGACAGAATCTGTACTGTAGTACACACATCTCGTGCCCCTATAACCAACAGGCCGCTTCACTTGCTTAGAGCTTTCCTACCATTGTCGTTTTTGCGACAGCGTTCCTCGTGAAAGTATCACTGTCAGCGAGGTATTAAGAGCGAGCAGAAAAAGTTTCTCATATAAAGCTGCCCCGCACATCCTCGTTTTCTGCTGCGGTACACACTCTTCCTCCTATCTGCACCACAATGCCAGATGTGCTCGCCGTCGGCCCTCACAGCTACGACCCCCCATGACCCACCCTGACAAATACAGCCCCCTGTCGAGGATTTCCTCGACCGTTGTTCACCCTTTTCATGAGTCCACTGCGACAAAAACGAGCGGATTCACCAGCAAAATTCACCAGCTCAACCAACCCAAACTCCCTGTTCCTGGGATATTGATTTCTTGAACTGAGTGGGTAACTCGTTTTCATAGCTGCTTCGCTATATGCGGATAAGTATTGCCAATGCCATCGTGGAACAGCTCCCAGTATTTGCCGCAGCAGTGCGAGACAGTTCTAAACGTCACAAAATGTTCGTTCATCAATCAAACGCCCGACCTTATACTGCAAATATAACTTGCCACGTTTTGAGGTTACTAACTGACTGAATCGCGATACCATATCCATTATACAGCCTTGACATTACTCCATCACATGATCTCCTTCGCAGCGCCTCGATGCAGCAGTGTAGTGAGCAATGTCTCTTTGCTTTCTTTCCCGCAAGGCACTGTAGAACGGTGTCTATTTTTGGTAAAGGATACGAATCCTGCCGAATGACTTTGTTGAGTTCTCTGTAGTCAACACAGACTCTGTGTGTGCCATCCTTTTTCTTTACGATAACAACTGGAGAAGCCCAGTCTGGAGAGCTTCTCTCCACAATTCCACGTTCTACCAGGTCTTTGAGGATTCCTTTGAATTCCTTCCGTGCTGCTATGGGAACTGGCCTGGTTTTCTGTTTTATGGGCTTGTGGTCTCCTGTGCTCGTGTGTCAATTTCATGAACCACTAAGTCCGTTTGAGTCAGCTCTGCATCAGCGACCGCAAACACATTATCAAATTCCTTCAGTAGAGTCACTGCCTCACATGGTAAAGCATTGTGCTGTCCTATTATCTCCATTAAAGTGTCTATCCGGCTTTCTGGAGAACACCATTTTTTTTGGCCTGCTGAGATCCAACATGTCCCTCTCAAGCTCGACATACTTTGGCTTAACCCAGTCGTTGTCTTGCCATTCTCCTACAGGTTCTCCTTTTTGAATATCGTTCCCTGATTCGAGTTGTTGATGACAGGTATATTCACCTCGTCATTGTCCGTGGCACTCCATACACCATCAGGTTTGAGTGAGTGATGCGAGCAGAGAAATGGCGATCCCGAGGGGACGTCTCGTGCACATGTCAAAGTCAAGGTCCGCATGGCTTTGTGTGGAACAAAAATCCTGTTTTTGACCCTGGCTGTAGGAACTGTGCTGACGTTGCCAGCTATTTGATCTTCGTCCTCGCGTTCCGTGCTTGTGTCAGCGCCTTTGGAGAGCCTAAGGTTGAACATCTCTAGTGCATTTGTGCCCAGTATTACCACTTCGTCGAAACCTCTTCCGACATAGGCTGGCACAAACTCGAGCTGGTTTCCTAATGTTATTGCTATGCAAATGGTGTCAAAGAATTCCATCACATTCCCTGACGCATCTCGAACTGTGACTTTTGGTTTGGGAAGGCGTTTGCGTATTCATCCAAGTTGGCACCCTCATTTGAGGCTCTCTTCAACAATTTCACTGAGATGATTGTGGTCTGTGAACCCGTGTCTAAAAGCGCTTTCGCCCTTATGCCGCATATCGTTACCTCTACTAGCGGCTTCTCACCGAACAGTTGACTTGAGCTAGACCGCGGGTTGTCCCACGTTGTGCACATCCATTTATCTATGCGAGAGGCATACGCTTGGCCGGGCGTTCGGGGAGCATCTACTGCTCTTGCAGTATTTTGTTGCCGGGCAGATGGCTCATGGCATTCCTTTGCCAAATGGCCCATTGTTCCGCAGTTGTAACACCTTGACGAATCACTTTTCCTTTTTTGAAATCGCGGAGCATGTTCTTCTTTGGTGCCTTTGGGAAGGTGACGTGGTTTTACTGCCTCGAATTTCGAGGTTCCCTCCACATCTTTCCTTATGTGTGTCCCACGATGTCTATCCCATGCATGACGTTTATTGCCAAACAATTGCGTATTTCTCGTATTGTTTGATGATCTGTATTCATCAGCTATTTTCAAACTTCTTTCCAAAGGTATGGCCGTTTCCTTTACCTTTTCGTACGCTTGTTCGCAGCTGCTAAGCTCTAGCGCTTCAGTTGAGCAAAACTTCCATTCCAATTGGCCAGTTGCCTGCACAAAATTTCCGCTTTCTGCAAGTAAGTTGCCTCTGCGGGCGCGTCTGGGTAGGCCTTATTCGCTAAGTTTTCTAGAACGAAGCAAAATTTGCTCACGGTCTGCCCGGATCGCATGGTTAATGTGCGCAGGTCTGATAAGGCTTTTACTCTTTGGCTATTCCCGTCTACGCGTAGCCTGTCTTTCATTGCTTCCACCACACCATCAAAAGTACCCTCTTTTACATTCCTTGGTAATGTCTCAAATGTTGTCAAGGCGTTTTTTCTCAGAAAGCTTTGAAAAAGTTGTAATCTATTGGAGTCTTTCCACTGACCTTCAGGGTACTTCATGTCGAAAGAACTCAGAAATCTCTTGAAACATTCGCCTGGTCTACCAAGTAAAGGCTTTACCTCTGGCAAGGACATAGTGCGCATGTAGTCACTTGAGGAAAACTCGTTGTCCCCACCTGTGACCGACGATTGTTGAGTTCCTTGACAGTTCTCTGAGTCGCCTCTCGGCGTAGTCACGCATTACTGTTGGTTCGATTGCATCCAAGTCTTTGAAGAGCGCATCTGTAAAGAATGGGCGCTGTGATCATTCGTTTCTACTGATCTGTACTGTCTTGACCAATCAGACTCAACTTGCGCTGATCCGCTACTAGTCGTATTATCGTAAGCGCTCGCTTTGGCTTGCTGCCCGAGACCTTCGACTTCTTGACGTAACTGCTCAACCTGCAATTCTTTTTGAATTAGTTGCAGTCGATACTCATCGGACTTTTGCCTTCCTACTTTCAAGCCGGCAGCTAGCCCTCTCGCTCTCACACTTACTTCCGCTTGCCGACATTGCAGGACTTCGCATGCTTCCTTGATAACTTTGAGAATCGCAGCGTTCTCACTTAAGTGTTCTCGCAATTGCGCTACACTGTTTATCTGAGCATCTCGTAGCAGCTTCAAGGCATGTTCCGCTACTTGAGCCTTACTCCACTCGCTAATTTCTACGAGCGTTGCTTTCACAATTTCTTTTGCTACTGCTGTTTGCTCTCGCACCGAAGTTACTACCGAGTCTCTTCTCGGGTCATCAGTGCGCATCACTTTTGAAAGCTCCGAGTCGCAAATTATAGCTATCGAATTCACTTGATTCAATACTTTGTTTGAAAGTCTGTCAAATTCTTTTACGAAATTATCACTTACATTTTCATCAAACATTTCCTCGTCCTGAACGGGTGTTCGGAGCAGCTCCTCTTCATTTAAATACGCCATCACTCCGAAACACAAATTTGTACTGACAGAGTTTCAATACCTGCTATGACGCTTTTCACGAGTCTCGTACGACGAAAGAGATCAATACTATTATTGAACAAAAATCACGACGAATAGTCGGAGTTCAATGACAGATAATGGATCAAGAGTGATAGTTCACGCAACCGTGGAGAAACGCACGATTACTAGCAATCAGCTCCCTTCCTAGTACAGTGTTGAGGTCACGGCTCAAACTACCGGAATGCAACACTATCTTCAGTCACTCTGTGCTTACGACTGCAATATCAGTCGCGCTTCGATCAGATTCTTTCTTAATTGAATCGTTGTTTCCAGTTAGAATGTCGATCACGGCGTATTCACCGGAATCGACGCTGGTTAGCACTCGATCGAAATCACAACCGTCAATTCAGCCGGAGTTCGATCGCTTTCTCTCGGTCAACTTGCTCTCTATCCCCTCGCGTGAGCGCGCTACTCCGCAACGCACACAATCGAATAGGAAAAAAATCAATTGAGCACACGATCGAGAGGAAAAAAATCAATTATGAGCGGTTATCGCTCGCAAGTCCAAATCACGATCGCTAGATCGGAGCTGGACTTTACCCGACGCTTTAGGCGTGGGATTCCTATCAAACTTACCAAACCCTCCCATTGCCGGCCCGGCTTGGCCCCCATGTAGTGGGCAATGTCCCTTCCTTCGATTTCCCCGGATGAGCAGGGTGAATGGAAAGTTTATTAGGAATAACGCCACAGTCGGCACACGGACGAGTGCAGAGCTCCAAACAGTCGGAATAAAGAAAGAAACATAAGCGTACATTCGCGTGGTGCCCTTATACAGCGGCTTTCCCGCCAAATGGGTCAAAACGTGTTGAGACAGGGTGAACCAGGGGCAAGGCACGGGATCATGAAGAGACGAGAGACTACGATAGAAATCAAGTAACCAATAGAGGCAATCACCTCAACAGCAGCGCTGAGAAAAAGATCAGTGAATTACCGCCCTAAAAACGATTTTGCGAGGTTCTTCAACTCCTAGCCCCACCCATTTTGAGAGAAAATCACCCAAGTATTCCCCGGCAAACGGATGCGTATCAGTGATCATCATGATGGCTAATTTTTGATCAATTGATCCCTAAGAAAGATAAAACTTGAAGAGAAGAAGGCGTTCAAGTTCGGGCAGAATTTATGGGACAACCTAATATATGAGTTGTTGCCGAGCTAGAAGCTACTTGGGAGCAACTTCAAAATAAAGTAAAAGTGCCGATTTAAGAACATTTCCAAAATCCGTGGGAAAGAATTCTCAAAGAAGCTCCATAAACGACGAGAACAGGAGCGCGAAGAGGTTGACATTAAATACGCAGGTCTAGAGAGCTGCAGCAACTTGACAGCTAACTTGAGTTCTTCATAGTAGTAGCTTCCTTTCGTCGCACCCTTTACTATTCGCCGAGCTAATCCGCCGAAAACCGAAATTAATGACGTCCCTCGTTTAAGTCGTAGTGGTCTCAGAATGATCTATGATAAAGGTGGTGGGTAGGCAACACAGCCGTACAGCTTCAGAAGTATTAGCAAATGATTGGGATCACTAACGATTTCGCGTTTCATCTCACCTTTCACCAGGCCGTAGCTATGGATTTGAAGGTTGTGCATGGAACAGCCGCAACACTTTCCGGTCTTCATTAACAGTAATCTTACGTAATATTGGAGCATTGAAGACTCTTCATTCCTCGATTGACTACAGGAACCTTCTGATTTTTCTTTAGTAGCGCTCAGAGACAAGTGTGCGTCATGGACATCTCCGATTAAAAAAAAGGGGGAGGGGTTGGATTAGGTGCAGTGAGATAGAGGGGGTCGCAAGTGCTGGGATCAGCAATGATTAAAGGCAAAATTCAGGATCAAATGATCAGGTGACTCCGCTCCAATGTGAAAGTAAGGGTACGAGGTGGGCCACCAGCGGAAAAAGAAAGAAAAAAGTCGTGAAATACTAAGGAAATACAAGTCCTTTACGCTGCGGAGAAGTTCAGACGATCAGTTGAGGGATGAGAGATCATGGGAGCGTGGAGAGTGGTAGAGAAGTACGTGTAGAGATAGCACAGCTGATCAACATTGCGAAACAGACAAGATATCGAGCGGTGGGCTGGTTCAATGGGTAGGGGCGGCGCCAATGCACCAACCTTGACTTCTAGCGCCTGAACCTTACCAATTCGCCCCGCTACTTCTGGACATGGTCTGCCCTTGCGTCGTGCATCATATGTGACGGGGAAAACCCAAATTTCGCCGAAAATCGCGAAGTTTGCCTCTAAGGCAGCGGTGGCCTTTGAAGTAGTCCATGGGTGAAGCTGCTTGCACCGGATCTCGCTGGATGTCGCGTGCACAGCGCGTCCCTGCGCGGGTAACTATTGCCATGCGCTTCAATTCCTGTTCCCTGTATTGGAAATGTGTGTCTAGAATACATCAGAAGGTCTCCGGAAGGAGCAGTTCACTAAAATGACAGAGAGGAATCCTAAGCTAAATGTTGTAGTACACTTTCACACTTATTAAAATGTAGAAAGCCCGAAAAGCTTGAAGGGATCCTTCCAAAAAAATCATAATTCTTTTTCTCTCATAAATCGCTAGTTTGAGACCCATGGTCCACGATAAGAACAAAAAGAACAAAGAAACTGGATTTGCTTCGGTAAACAACTCGAAATTCGGAAGAACTCCAATGTTTCGCAAGTATGCTGGATGTGTACAAAACTTTTGCTTCAGTCGGGACTAGAACCCGCACCTATCCCTTCTCGGGCAAGTGCGCTACCTCTTATGCTACCGGGGCACCATTCCATCTCAACCCATCTTTTCATGGTATACGTACCACAGCCTTCAACACCCACACGTATAACGTATTGAGCCGGTTAGCCGATACCAGCAGTGAACCGCGAGCCTGAAAGCTTAAGCAGTTGATTTTGACTTGTTTTTGACTGTTAACTGCTGTTTTTGCGGTTCTTTCCCTTCATGTAACCGAAGCAGGTGTCGATGAGCTTATTTCTGCTGCATAGGCTCGCCAACTTCTGAACACCTTATTTCGCTCTATTCGTTTCGTTCGAGGCAGACAGACCACTAACATCAGCGTGCAACGTGAGGTGAATGCTGGACCCGCTATCGCCGACTCATCTTACGCTACACACTCAGTGCTGCCATAAGTAGGCAGCGATAGGATCGTCTTATGACCACTCTTCGAACAGATGCTTTCTCGCAATTGGTAAGGTAAATCAGGTAATTGCACAAAAATGAAAAAAAAAACATGAGAAACGGCTCAGAACTCGAGAAATGGGAACCGCTCACTGCCCATTGATTTATTGATGCGGCTCTTTCGATACTGCACTCTCCTAGGCCAACGCTGTCATAGTCCAACGGCTGGAGGCGCAGGAGGCGATAGAGGTAATCTGTGGCCATAAAGGCCTGAGAACGGCACGCTAGATCGCCGGTGGCATATCCACGCGAATCGCGTGTCAGCCAGCACCCTTATAATTGCGCCTCTCTTCAGTTTAGGTAGGTTTCCCCTTTTTTTGCCCTACAACCTCATCGCGAAATCCTTCTTATTCCATCAGGAAGGCTAATATAACTTATAACTTTGAGTGATCTATATAGATGCACACTGTATAGAGATTCCTCTAAAGCACCCACAGTATAAATGCTATTCTAAATGGTCGGACTTTATTTGTTATGATGTTTATCAAAGACGTTTGTATAAGGGCAGAATAAAAGGGAAGTGGAGTAGGGTTGAGTTAATTAATTTCTTTATCGTCTCCTGCAACCGGTCGCCTATCGTCTGTCCGCTATTCAATAATGATATAAAGATCCCGCGTGGCAGCACATTCAGAGGACTACAAGAGCCGATACATATTGAGGGCAAGCATGCGGGGAAATATGCACTCTATTAGCGGTAACAATTAGACATCGATGACGGTAGCTCTCCTTAACATTTTCATTGGTCCCGCTCAAGCTTGAAAAAGAAAAATAAGACTGATTTCCTCATTTAATTTGTTTTCATATCAATGTGCAGGAGCGTACCGATTCGATCAAGTGCACCGACATTACCGCCATTGTTTTCGTTACGCTGTCTTCCTTCGTGTTTTCTCTCTGTATTTGATTAACCGATCGCTACAGTGTTCGAAGACAGTTGAGTCTAGCATACGACGCACATAGAGAAGTGCCTTGAGATGAAGCAAAGTCTATGGGCTAGCTGGTCTCGAACTAGAGCAGTTCAGTACTTCTGCAACACAAAACATTGACGCGGAGGTCGCGTTCTTTGTTCTCAGGAATTAGCAGAGGTGACACAGCTAAGAGATGTTCGTCATGGAACAGCTTGAACAGGATAGTGGATAGGAGCCCTCATACATTATTGTGACTAGGGAAATTTCACGGGAAGGATAGGTAATAGGCAAGGTATTATTGCGTCCAAGTACGAGTTCAAAGTCGTCGGAAATGCAGTGACATTGTCACATTAATTTGCGCAAACATAAGATATTTTCGTATTATTCTATTACGCCTGAACCCGCCTGGTGAGAGTTAGTCGGCTTCAAGCTTCTTCGACGTGAGCGGTCCCGCTACGCTCCAGGAAGACAGCATGCTTCAGTCATGTTTGTGACTCGTCGCGCACTCTTCCGTCCTGAAGTGTTTCTGGACCAACCTCCATGTTCCCATTTTGACAACAAGGATTCAGCCTCTCGCTGGTCTAGCAGTCGCAAGATCAAGATCGCAGATAGCTCAGAAGTCAACTAATAGCATTTCTCAAAACATTTGTCGAGCGCTGAGATGGAAGTAAATATCATAATGCCGCTAAGAAAAAGCACAATGTCACCAGAGAAGGAGCTTTCACCCCGACTTGCACGGTTTTAGAGATCTCACAAAATATTGTAATGTCGCCTTTATCGCCACTTCTCTCACAACAACATAATAACACGTTGCATATGATGCTATGAGAAGCTCCGGAAAATCATTTCCTCCGACCTCTCTGACCTTTCTGTCCTCCTTCGTCCTGCCACTCTGCCACACAACCGCCACATCCATTCTGTACTTGTTGCAATGCCCAACACGTAAACGGTCTTCTATCTCCTCAACTGTTGCCTCGCTGGATCGTCTTCGCCTCGTTGGCAGAGGCGGCCGGCCCCAGTCCAGACCAAACGGCTCAAGGTTGCTGGAACTCTGAAGTTAATGCTTCTCAACTCTGGGTTGTGAGCTCGAAAGCATCGACCGCATCTCTAGATGAGTGTTCTTAAAACTTAAGAAATTCAGCTGTCCTTCACGTAAACTATACGAATGACCCCGTGACGCCTCTTCAGCGGTCTCAAGAATGGAGGGATGCAATATCTTAAACATCTGAACCCACACAGAAAATCAAACAAGGTAATAGTTCTGCTTCTCGTCAATTGGACACACCCTACACTTCAAAGGGTACATACGCCTATGAGTATCACTAGCTTGCAGAACAGTTTTCTGTTTGAGCACCTGGTGGGGGTTGGGGTCAGAAGTCGAGGAGCTGGACCAAGATTCTCGCAAGGACTTTGAATTGGTCGCCTACCATTCGAAGGCTATCTGTTAAAGCACCCGGCAGAGACACATCGCTCGCCAAAGGCTTTTCGCTTATAGGCAAGAAACTGGGGAATACTCATCCGCCTTCGCCAACCGGGTGCTAAATTTAGTCATGTCCGCGACGGCGGAGTATAACCCTCAGACCCAGAAGAAGCGCGTCTTAGAGACGTTTGTCGCCTGTATCCGCGGCGACGTTAGGTACTTCGCTAGAGTGAGGGATTACGGTTGTACTGAGAAGGACCATAGCAGAAGTGGGAATGCTGAATAATGCCCTAGTGGCAAAAAATGCAAAGAAATCCGTTGAGAAGCACAAATCCCTTTCTTCGCCCGATGACCTCCGATAATGGACGAGCTAGCTCTCTAAAAGATCAGAACAGTGATGTTGCTAGCAACGCACCACTGGGCGGAGCCTAGGCGGCGAAGGCAGAGCTCAGAAAGGATTGGGTGCTGAATTAGTGGGCCTTTGGCCACGACAACGCCACATTTCGCTTCCTTCGGCCCCAGACTACTGCTTCCACTGGTGCTTCCATGCTTGTACACACATTTTTCGTTATCCCTCGCCTCGAGTTGGATGGTTCGGCTTCCATTAGGCAGGCAATTGCGAGAGCACAAACGGTGGAGCTGCTGCTCAGCGAAGCCTCAGCAGAGACTCATCAAACCTGCCACGCCAGAGGTCTCCGTCAATGCAATGAATAAAGGAGTGATGGGACACAATGAGATTTCCTAGACCCAACAATAGCAATGGGAATTTTCGACGGGATTACCGTCGCCTTGAGAGCAACCCACGTCGTCAATTTCAGATCACTACCTCTCCACGTCCGATGCTACGCGTGTAGTCTTGTCGTCTAAGTCGATGCTACAACCGCGGAGGAGTTTGTCATGCGGCAACCACTGCAGCAAAATGCGACCTATCCACTATTCAACATTTCCAGGCAAGTAGGTAGATTATATCAAGTGAGCTATGTTCACATTTAACACAAAGGCTTGAGGTATCATCATAGTTTTCAAAACATAGATTCTTCGGAGAAAATTATGTTCAGAAGAATAAATAAGGTCTTCAGTGATCATCGCAGTTTTCAAAACATAGATTCTTCGGAGAAAATTATGTTCAGAAGAATAAATAAGGTCTTCAGTG
>KZ345252.1:158154-172826 GCA_002352805.1 Teladorsagia circumcincta
GTGCGCCACCATGTGGCGCACGCCGGCCCTCGGGCCCAATTAGGCGTGCGCCACCATGTGGCGCAAGCCGTCCGTCATGGGTTAACTAATTGGTGCAGATCGCTGCCAGCGAACTTCTACAAAATCTCCTCTCCTTGTACAGCAGTCGATCCGCCAGTCACGTAGGAATCAGCTTGAATTGGAACAAAACTTCGATTTAGTGTCTAAGTTCGACTTTGTATAAATCTTGGCATAACGCAGAATATCAGAGTGTAGTTGCTAAATATTCAATCAAGATTGACAGTAACTTTAGGCCGACATTTCGTTGCTTTCACCTTCTTTATAGCCTGGAGAAGACCGAAGCCATTTAGGAAACTACTCATCCAAACACTATTTCAACCTACGAGAATCACTCAGCAGGATGTAAAATACTAAGGCGATGTCATAGTAGAAGATTAAAACGAATCTTTAGGTTGCCGACCAGAAAGGTCCACCTGCCACCACGAATTGGCAGTAACGTGAATGGGTTGGGCCTTCGGGTTTTTGCTTTAGGGACCTCCGCAGGGTTGAACATGTAGATCAAAGCACATCAAAGGACCACTCGAGGTTACGCACGCCACTGAACCTCCTGGACCTTCACTATTGATTACTGTGCAGTAGCCTCCAACCCCGCTCCCGCCAGGAAGACCCGCTGAGCATTGTCCATGTGGATCAAAAGTCATGCAAGGCCGGCACTACAGTGACCGCAACGCACTCTTCCCTTCTATTGCTTCGAGAGGTCCTGGCGTTGATACATCAAGGTTCGCCGGGCAGAAATATTCGACTCGCGCGACAATAATGTGACCGCCATCTCAGGAAAAGTATTCGCATGACATCGAACTCTATGCTCGTCCAGGGGAGTAGCTGACTTGAGATCTTCTCATGCCATACACGTGATTCTTTATCCTCACGCAGAGAGGCCTGCCCGTTCCTACGATGTACTCCTATCTGCATGGAAGGCATGAAATTAAGTACAATACAGCTAATGTCATGCACTCGCCGTCCCTGCCGAATGTACATATGACATACGAAGGCGTTACACAAGCGCGGTCATATAGGCGATTTCGGATACACATGAGCGTATGGCTGCGCTCAATTCATGAGATAGGAATGGAACACAAAAAGGTGTTTTCGTCTGTTCTTCTTCACGACATCCAGCTGCAACCACATCAATCGCCTGAGTCTCAAAGTAGTTTCCAGTGCGCGATAGCCGTTGCCTGCGGTATGCCCTTTCGAGCAATTCAGCCTTCTTTCGCTTCCTGATGAAACTGTTGCGGCTATGTGCATCATATTTCTAATGATGGCTTTCTGGTATAAGTGGGATGTGCAGAACTGAAATGGGCTAGTGGTTATTGCTGGCCAGCTTTCAATCCCATATCGCCCTGAAAGTACCTGCAGTGAACTGAACTTGAACATTGCGAGAGGCTAGCCATCTGTGCGCGGTTTTTCCCGGGTCAGCTTTATATGTTCCGATTGACGATTAAGCAGCTCGAAATAGGTGCTCATTTCCACTTGAGTGGAACACAAAATTAGGCAGTCGTCCATATACCGGCACTACAGTAAGGGCTTCGTTCGAGGACAGGTCGTTCTATTTTAGATATGAATGCTACTGCGAGTGCTCTCGTAAGCTTTGCCTCATTGCTAGCCCTCTAACCTGTTTGTAGTTCTTCCTTGACACTTCAATACATTGCACGCTAGACATTCTTCGGGAGTCGACGTGGTCTGTGAAATTGTTAGACCATAAAAAGTTATAGAGGCATGATGTTTACTAAGGAATTCGATAGGGAAAATGAGTGGCCCAAAAGTTGAGTGACCGACACCGAATGATCGTCCCCTTCTTGATGTTCCTGCAATTGTTCCTGTAATAATCGCGATGTGGTTTCATGCCTACCTTCCACCATTTTCTTGCCGCCTACCAATGTATAGAAACACTGCTACAGGAAATCACAATTGTGTGGAAGCTTCGTAATGTTCTTTTTTCTTTCCTTTTCATGAACAATTAATAGTCAAAATTGTTAATGAAAAGGCTATGAATTTGAGTGAGTGAAGTTGAAGAGCCTTTCCTCTTAATATAAACTCCAGATTTAATTCATATTCACTCAAGAGGCTACCAATAAAATTATAGCACTACCCACTCGCGTGTGTGTATGCATGCACGTTGAACGTGCATGCACTCTGCTATACATGTTCATTTTAAGCCTTCATTCCCAGCCTTGAGAGTGGTTTTTAGCACTTTGCCATCCACAACAATAGGGGCTAACATGTTTTTTCTTGTTTTTATTGTCCCTGAATACAACTCCATGATACTGTGGGTTATAATCGCATCAGTGCTTGCATTAGCATACATAAATAACTTGTGGAACGTATGGTTTTTCTGCTTACGCCATCTCTCTGGTCACATCTAGTCTAACCAGAGCCTTCCATCCAATCCTTACCTGTGATTAATTTTATGAGAAATTAAATTGCATCCGGTTGGTCCGTTTGTTTTGATTACGATCAGGTTTCTTGTTACTGCTGCGTTAATTTGAATAGAATGCGACATTTCGACCTTAAAATTGCGAAGTGCTTGTTCTCTGTAAGGTGTAGATCGTGTGGCAGCAGAGGTGATTTGATCAACAAATTGACGACACCATGGCGAGCATGCGCGTCAGATTTTCATACGAATTAGCTTCGCTTGTTCAATATATTTAACATTTTTCGTCTTCCAAAACTGTCTGTAGCACCTGTCGCCTGTAGCACCTGTCGTCCCTTTGACCATCGATTTGCTCGAGGGCGCCAGCATCGCCTCCATTCGCGTGCAAAAGTGGTCCAGTGGATCCTCTTTGCTCAAGGAACGACGTCCTTGATTCTTTGCGTTCAGAACTTCCGTGAAGAAGTCTGACCATCAGTCCAGCGGTTGTTCAGGTGTGTGTTTGGCGTCCCGAGGGATAGTCAGTAACCGCTCAGGTTCAACGGTCATCAAAAGTCGCATGACGTGCCCGACCCACCTGGTCTCCGATTCACTAGTGATAACGGCAGCGTCCGTGATCATCAACCGTTGACCTAGTTCTGACCGAATTCGCAATTGGAATCAGCCAGCATTCGCTCGATGTTCGGTGTGTAAAAACGATGTCGTCAACAAAACAAATGTAGTGTTGTTGCCGAATGTTAACCTTCACTCCCATGTCTTCTCATTCCAATTGACGCACGACGTTTCCGAGCGACGCTGAAGAGTTTGGGTGAGATGGTATCGTCCTGTGGAACCTCTCTCATGACTTTGATGATGACTTCTTTGTAGAATGGTGAAATTCTAGTTGTAAAGCTGCTGAGGAGCACACCAAGAATATTGATGCACTGAGTGGAAATGCATGTAAGACAAAGCAGCATCTTGCACTTTCGTGAAAATTTCGATAACTCTTGTAACTACGACTAACTGGATTTGGCGATCGTGCTTAACCCTTTTGAAAGCTTCGCTTGCTCGCATGGCTGTCCTCCATCCGGTAGTCTGTTAGTCCTGTTAAGGATAACTCTAGTGATTAGTGTATGGATTACAGATAGCAGGCAAAGCGACATTTGCCAGTGTCATCCAAGTCTCTCTTCTTGTACAGAAACACAGTCCTGCTGGTAATTCACGAGATGGGTACCTCGCATTCTGATAGGAAGCGCGTAGTAAGTCGAGCCGAGCTTTGATGATAACCGGCGGTGCACTCTTCAGATGTTCCGGTTTGACCCTGTCGAGATCGAGTGCTGTAGGATTCTTCACCGATATGAGTGGCCGTGTGGAAGCACAGGTAATTTGATCAACAGATTGACAGAACAGAGAACTAAAGTGACGACAAACCCATCCTGTTGAGATTGATAAGTAGGCAGATGGACAAGGCTACCAAAGAGGTCCGAGTACAAGTTGTGGATGACATTCTCCATTGTCCTTTGGGGTGCAGTAGCTGTTCCATCCAAACATCGTAGGCACGTCATTATTGTCTTGAAGCTGACTGCGAATGCTGATTATGTGGTCTATCTCGTTGTGGAACTCGCCACGAGTAACTATGAATCCAAGGAAGGTGGGAAGACTTTTGTAACTGTGAGTGGTGGTGGTGGTGGTTGACAGAATACTCCTTGGCTGTGGACAGTGCCATAACGAGATGGACAACATCACATTCAATCAAAGGTTTCGCTTGACTTCGGGGGGAAGGGTTCTGTGGAACTTCTCCATTCTATATAAAATCCGTAAGCACGAAAATTGTCAAGGCAGGAGTTGACCCACATCTTCTCAATTTCAAAAATGCTAATTATAAACTACTCAGATGTACACTGCTCCGCGTCGACTTATGAGTCTCCCAAAAATGCTCCTCTTAAGGTACGCTGCTCATGCTCGAAGTATCAATACTTTTTCAAGCTGATCAAACCAAGTAATCACATCTCGACTCAACCGGTTACCGAGTACGCATCAAGTGTGACTTCAAAAGTTTCGGATTTGTAGAAGGTGAAAACTATGATTTCAAGATTTTTGCTCTTAGCCCGCTGAAGACTCACTATTTTCAGGTCCACTTATTCAATGATTTTCTGCCTTCTCACATACTTTTTCTATTTTGTATCTGCAGGTAAGTCTTCGATGATTTTTGTTTTCTGTCCCACTGATGAGGATGGGAAATAAAAAATGAAATTGAAAGTTCGCAAGTGATCATTCGAAGAAATATAGAAAAAACTTCCTCATTCCGAAAGGTTAACAGCTTCCTTAAAGCACAAGTCTGGATAGGAAAATTTGTCTGCGTATTTAGTCCATACCCGAGGGTTGGGGTAGGCCTATCACTGGAAGTGACCTGGCGGTCGCCGCATTTGATACAAGTTGCGTGGATAAGCTGTTGCCAGCATGCTTTGCTGATATCCAGCAATGTGTGTTGGAAACAGCTTATCGACATCTATCAAGTGCGGGTACCCCACGGCATTTCCGGTGACACGCCTAGCCTTACTTTGGGATATGAACTGTCTATTAGGTTAGTCTCAAATATTCTCCTATCCATAAATCGCATGCTCTCATACATATTCTGAAGCCCTGAGACGATCAGGTTCTTGTGTCTGTTTGAAAACTTTCATACGGCAGCTCGATTATTCTGTGGGAGCAACATACTGTGGGAGCAACGTATCAAGTACTTATCAGAAAGCTTTTACTGCCTGACATATGAACAGTTGTAAACTTAAGATGAACTTGATCTGCGAG
This sequence comes from Teladorsagia circumcincta, assembly GCA_002352805.1. NCBI lineage: Eukaryota > Metazoa > Nematoda > Chromadorea > Rhabditida > Trichostrongylidae > Teladorsagia > Teladorsagia circumcincta. The sequence continues at coordinate 163,370 of KZ345252.1, forward strand.
ACACTTCATTAACATCCGTATTACATGATTTAGCAAAATATTTATGGTGATTTTAAGGCGAAAAAGTGCCCATGCTCATACAAGTAATCGTTACAAATGCAGTTTCTAGAGAAGCAAAGCGAAGAATGGGGTTACGTGGACAAGAGTGCCTGGAAAGGGATTTGCAAAGCGGGATTGAAACAATCACCGGTCGATCTTGACATAAGTGAGTGCCTTGATTGAAAATATGAATTAGTCGTGAGGCAAATGAGTTCTGAGGCCATTTCGGCAACATCTCGTAACCTCTCACACACTTAGACAGGTGTCAGACTGCGATCGTCGCATGATTCCTTACTCAGGTGGACTTGCAGCACAAACCTCCGAATTAGGGGTTGCAGCAGTGTCAGCAGCATATGCTGCCGACGCGCCCACTCCTCCGTGATTGCCTACCACCGCACGGGTTACTGTGTGCAGTCGCGAACCAGCAGAATCAGTAACTCGGAGGTTTCTGATGCGAGTCTATCTGAGTAGCGATCAAAGCCACTCTCAGTGGCTGACTGAGAGTGGCTCTGATCGCTACTCATATAAACTCGGTGAATGTACGAATTTTCCGGGGCATTCACCGCGTCATCCGAAATAGTCGCCTTTGAATAGCCGATGATCACAGCTCAGACAATTGGATATTAAAAAGTTCTTCTGGGAAATTGAGGACGAGGAATCGCTTCATTCACTAGCTACTGTTTGAGAAAGAAATAAGCTGCACAAGTTTTACCTGGATGGAATCTACTGTATTATTACAGAGATTGTGAATTTGTCCCCATAGGGAGCACAAAAAATTGGGTTAGGGTTTACAGCTCGAATTTCCTTTCAGACGAGGCAGAAATTGTGAACTGGGAGCCTCTCGTGTTTCACAACTACGACGCAAGAGGAAGCATAGAAGCGGAAAACAATGGGCACACAGGTGAAAAAGATCCAAGATTTTCCCATTTTCTTTTCGAATCCAAATTGAAAAAAAAACTCTGATCTATCATAAATTGAAAAGTCGCTTAGTTTTCGGGTTTTATAAGCACCACATCACTACTTTTCAATATTGATGATACTTTTCAGAATTGATCCAAGGTTTTCAATCCTGGAGTAAGAGACCTTACATAACAGGTTTGTACTTTATGCACTGATGAATGAGTTTTGTTTTCTTATATAAGGTTCCGCGTTTTTGGTGTGAAAGGTTGTACATATGCACATACAAATGTGCTTCATCATTTTTGCCTACACTTTCTCAGGCCCCCTTATAAAAAATATTAGAGAGAAACGCGCTGTTACATTGAATGTGCTGGCTGAGGACTCTTGAGTTATGCTGTGTTACTCGAACGAGCCAATGTTTAGAAAAGTTTGGGAACTAGGCTTTTTTATAATGAACACTCTCGGAACTCACGTCAAAGCTTTCGCTGGTTCCTCCGAAATTTGTCAAGACAGCTATGAACAGCAAATTACATTAACTAATAGCAACGCTCAACCGTCCGTTGTGCAACTTTCAACGAGGGGGGAGGGCGTATCTGGCCAGCGAGGTGGGGTGGTGGCTGTATGAGCAAGGACTACACACAGACTTATGGTCTCACGGAATAGGCAGAGTACCGAAAGAGGCCAGACTTTCAAATTCTTCTGCGACGACTAACCACAGACGAGTGCATGGCGCATCCCAATACAGGAGTTTTTGCTGAAATTCTTCAGTGAAGAGGGCACGAGCAATCGTATTCTTTAGGAGCAAGTTCGATGTTTTCAGGCCAACTTAAAGAGGTGATTACAACGAAGCGAATTGACTTGTGCAGACCTATTAAAAATCCTGTCGGAAGGAAGATTTTCATTTCACAGCTTATGAGGAGAAGTCGCAGATGCTTTGAAGCGCTCATCTTATGTTTGCAATGGTCTTGACCGCTTCTCATAAAACCATTTCGAAAAGCTTATGAGTGTCTGAAGGTTAAATGCACGCGCTTCAGGAGAACAAAAGAAAAATCAAAGAAAAAGGAAAGTAGGAGTAAAGTGGGAGTATTTTCTCGACGAGCAATCTTCAAAAAACGTTTTTTTGAAAGTTTATCAAGTAGTTTCCTTTCGCTCTACCAGCTAGTTCTAGCGCATTGACGACAAAGAGACGGGGTTGCTCGTCTCACTCTGCGGCCGAGGTTGGATATTGAGACGGGGTTGCGCGTCTCACCTTTTTCATGCCTTTTTCAAGCGCAAGCGCAGCTCCCTTTTGAGTTGTTTGTATTTATTTTCTAGATCATACATTACCCTGACTATGAACTCCGTGGTCCATGAAATGGCTGGATGGCATGGACACAGCTGCTACACCTGCTCGTTTCAGGCGATTTGAAAGTTTAGGGGAATCTAGAGTCGGCGACGGTGTGCGCAGCTTCAATGTGGCCTCTAAGGAAGATAGTGTATACACGCACATCCCACTTCTCACACATCTCAAGTGGCATCCCCCACTATCCACTTCCCTGAACTTACCATACCAGGTTGTCCCCCCTGCAACTGCCGACCTCCCTTTTTAGAGTAGGCATACGCTTTTTTCTGTGCCCCTTCCACCTGTGACACCGACACTTCGTGGAGGTGACACCTATGCAAAAAAGATGTTTCATGTAATAGAAGGGTCATCACATAACGTTGAAAAAGCATTTCGATACTTGTTTGTGCCTCAAGTCTATTGAGGGTTAGTTTGCTAACGTCATCACTATCTCGCTCGGAGGGCAGAGACAGACTGTGTGCATCCTCGCCGACTGATCCCGCTCCCACTGTGCTCTTGTTTCGCTGTTTTCAGTTTTGAGTTTCGAAAAACGCACCTTTTTGGGCCCGCCTAACTGCTCAAGTCCCACCTAGCTAAAAAAGCAAAAACGCTCGCTGTCGTCAATGTGTTAACCCTTTGACTACTGGTGGGACACACGTGTCCCACTTCCGTAGTGAAAGACACTGTACAGTTTCAGGAAATATTGAACTAGGAGCGCCCATTTGATGGCTAAATTGTGCATGATAGAGGTTTTCAGATTCTTTATATGACAATTAATCGTCAGAAGCTATAGCGAGTCATCCTCCGTAGGTTAATCTTTGGCTACTGGTAGGACACATGTGTCCCACTTCCGTAGTCGAAGACACTTCCACAGTTTCAATAAATATTAGGATAGAAGAGTGCATTTGATGGCTGAATCGTCCACTTATAGAAGCTCTCTCATTCTTACTATGACGATTGATCGCCAGAAATTAGAGCGGGTCATCCTGTGGGCATCCAAAAATTTCAGGAGGATGATCAACTTGGGGACCGTATGTCACTGCAGTTAACAACGCGTCGGCGATGTAGATACTGCGCGATGTTGAAGAAAGAAATCGTACAGAAAGAATGTGTGCTGCGTGCAACGTGCCCTTGTGCATACTATGTTTTACTCCGTACCATTCACGGACCATATAATATTGACCTTTTTGAACATTTTTTTTTTGTGAAAATTTCGGATCATTAAGAACTTCAATATTGTAAAAATGTGTAGTTGTAAACGCTCATCCAATTGCCATCCATTAAACAAAGAAATCATCCGAGCGGAAATGGTGTGATGACAAAACGGGCCGCTACCGCGCGCATGGTCCCTAGATCAAATCCCAGGTCAAAGCCAACGTACATCAGCCAAATTTCTACAGATGTCTGTCTGTTGCTTGGAGGAATAGCTGCAACGCAGAACACATTTGGAACTCAATTTTAAAAAAGTCGTAGTCTAAGGGTTAAGTATGGAGGGAGTGATAACATTGGAAGCAAAATAATCTGATATCTCTTGGGAATGGCAATGAAAATAACCTGCAAAAGCCGTGTTGTTGGGGATCTGCAACAGGACAAAATTTCTAAGGAATTGAACACTCAGTCTAAAGTTAGCTAGAACACTTCGACTGCCGAAGAGGACTACATGCAATTGGACAAATAGCACAGAAACATAGAGGGTATCGAAGGGAAATTTTCTTCCTTTACACTTCTATGAGAACACGCCCTCCAACACAGTCATTTACATGCCAGGCCCTATAATGCCTCGCACATCGTACAGAGATGTTCTACGTGCCTGGAATATTGAGCAGAAGTTTCTCCATCTGATTCTTATTTGCTAAAAGCAACTGAATACCACATTTATGAGGTAGCCACCGCAATGGCAGTTGTGATCTCAAAGACGCTATTCAGTTTCTTTGAAGACTCTGTGGAAAGAGGGGCTCTTACCTTAGAGCAGTCTTCTACAAAGCGTCAACACTTGAGCAACAAGTAGCTTTTCCCTGCCAACCCAATGCTTATTCTCAGCTTTCTTTATTGATCATTTGACCGTTTTAGAGTTACTGGAACGTGCCAGATACAGCGTGGGGCAAAATTTTTTGGGGCACCTATATGTATAGACTATCTATTGCACCTGTTGTAAACCTTGCCGTTCATTTTCTCGTGATATGTTGAACAAACATTGAACATACTGCAATTGTTTTTGTACTGTGTGCCAAACGAGGTTTTTAAGATGGAATCTTTATTTACTGGCCTTACGTTTCGACCACTTCGTCTTCTTCAGAGGCCTGGAGATGATCTAAAGCTTTTTGATTTGTTAGCTAATCGATCAACCGCTTTCGATATTCTCGACGTCTTGAAACGTCGAGAATACTTCGGAGTACCCAGTGATGAAGAAAGAACTCACCCAAGATTCCACCGATGCGGAGCAGTAGCTCACGCCCTGTGTTAGTTGACGTCAGTGAAGGAAATGAGCTCTACTCAAGTCTCGCAGTGTTATATATGTCAAATTCTGCCAATTTGCACGTAGCATTCATAGCTCGCACTTTGAAACAAAAGGCAAGAGCTCATTCGTAATCGACGGGCACTCGTTTTGGCCGTTCATTCTGGGTTTCCTTGCAAAAATTCAGAATGATTCCAGTGCTTTTCTGGATGAAATCTCAGATTGAACATACTGCTTCGAGAACGCACTGTTTACAAAAAGATTCTGCATTTCCTTTACGAGCTGTGGCCATCGAACTCCTGCGGAGCACGGTGCAAACACGCTTCCGCCAATCGATCCCTCAAAATTTCAAACATTGTTCAAACAGCGTCTAAATTCGATACTTTTCAAAACATGAACATGTCTTCATTTTGTGGGGGGTTTCGAATGAGTTCAGCAAAGGTTTCAATTCAAGCCACAGACCGCAGCGGTCTAGGAACAGTGGGGTCCAGGAACAGTGAGCAGATCCGATCTCATCAAAATTGGACCTCATTAATCTCAAGTATTCACTATCTTGAAGAGGAATGTCTGCTCTATCATATACTCAAATTTAAACCCTTATAATGACGTGACAACGCTTCTGTAAGCTCGAGACGAAATTTGTGGAGAATGCCTGCGTGCCGCATTTGAGGTGACTGCCAAAAGTCTAAGGAACTGTGTACAAGCTAGAGGCGATCGTTTTGAAGCCAGATGATATGTTTCAAATTGTCATATTTTTTAAAATTGATATTCATGGCTAAACTGATTACTGTAAGTTAGTCCCGAACTGTGAGCGATATAGTGGTGCACCATTAATTTTGCCTCATCCTGTATATTATTCCTTTGAATACTGTCTCATCTATGAATAACTACATCGCCATGTTCAGGTGGGAACTTGCTGGGACGGTACTACCTGCAACAGTTCCACTTTCACTGGGACGGTAATGATCGATTCGGCAGTGAACATACTCTTGACGGATTGCATTATCCTCTTGAAGTGAGCTATGAAATATCTGTAAAACGAACTCAAAATCTCTATCAAAATCACATTTACGTTACTTGAATTGGATTGAGATTTTTGATACTAACAGGGAACATTTCAAAAAAGACTAAGTAGAATCCTAGTCTTTGGTGTAAAATGAAGCTCCCGTCATTTTAACATCGCTACATCTCCGATGACTCGAGTAAATGAATTCACGCGGCGTGTTAACGAACAAATGAAACGAGAAATTGACTTTTTATCAATGTTGCTAAGCCCACTAGTTTTCTTTACACTCTCTTTGCAAATGCACTCACAGCGGGCCACTCCAAAGAATCGAAATTCGGCCTTCCTGTTCTTGACGAGAACAGCATGGGCAGAAAGATAATGTGGGCTCTTTTAAACTTTTATTGAGGACATAGATGTGAATAACACGATATGATTCTCTCAACCGAATCTGACATTATGTCTCTGTATCCTTACATCCTTGCTTACATCATCAAAATCGACTCTTTTTAATAAAATTTACCATGATGGGTAGGAACGACTTCTTTAGGAAATGGTCACCAAGCAGTGTGATAAGCAGCGGAGCTATTTTTGATTTTGCAAGAGCCAGCTGCTCGGATGAAACGCGACCAAGTCCAGGGGATATTCCGAAGCGGACTTGCTAAAGGTTGTAAGGAGTCATCAGTGCGAAACAGAAGGCATGGCTTGAGTAAGGGAGTGACGGACAAAGTGAAGAGAGAGTGACATGTGAAGCCCACTGTAATAGGAGGTCGCTGCAATTTCTAACGCCCTTTGTAAGTATGCTCCAGTAGTTAGGTCATCCATTATGAGCCTCCTTCTTCTGCGATCCTTTTCTTTTTTCGATTAGGCTCCCTCTTTTCCAACTCTCATCACTATTATGGTACTTCCCGGACGAATATCCTTGAAGCAACAGTCTCAGGACGAATTCGAGAAGTGAAGCGGTCGGTAACGAAGTTGTAGGTAAGAAGTTGACGCATGATGAAGAAGAAGAGAAAGAAAAACGCCGATGAGGCTTCGAAACGGTGGCTCCCTTACAAGGCTTAGGGATGAAGCGAGAGGCGCGGCGGACGAGCTATTTGAACGCCGCACTTAACGCGTCCCAATTGTAATAGCTGCCAAATAGCGATCAATCACTATTGCCAACTACAGGTCGATGTAAGACTTTGCGAATCGCTAGTAGCGAATCGCGTGGTCCGCAAAGTCTGACATCGGCCACAAGAAGAAACGCATCTCATCCAGCAAGGGAAGAGGCATGGCGATTTAAGGCGCGTGGCGCGTTCAAAACCAAAATAGCATATTATTTCATGCAAATGTTCAGGACTAAGCCTTAGAAGGGAGGGAGAGCCGCGTCCGACAGCAATCCCTGTTTTCCTCGGGAAGAGGGTCTTCCTCCCTTCTCCTAGGCTTAGCCCTGGCTGGTCAATAGGTGAATATTACTTTTAATAGACGTTTATGTCATGCAGCACAAGAAAAATACATTACACAAAATGCCTAAAAAAGGTAAACTAGGATTGAAGCTGATGTCAGCTCGCACTTTGAAGGACTCCTTGAGCCAAAATGGCATTGGAGCACACAGTGCACCGCAATGGCCGCTCTTACCGAATGAGATCCGAAGAGCTTCAGATGTGCTCAAACCATCGTCTGCGAAACGCAAACGATGATTTCAGCTCATCTTCTCTCCACCCCATTAGCATCAGATTTTTGGGACCCTCCTGAGACTGTTGCTTTAACACATTGACGACATTGAGACGCGGTTGCGCGTCTCACTTTGCACACCACATGGGACATTGAGACGCGGTTGCGCGTCTCACCCTCCTCATCCCTTTTTCTGTCGAATGCGCGGCAACTTTTCAAGTTGTTTGTGTTTATTCTATAGGTCGTACAGTAACGTAACTATAAACACAATGGTCCACGAAACGGTTAGATGTGTTCGAAAACGCGTGTTAAGCCTGCTCGTTTCGGGCGCTTCGAGAGCTGAAAGGGGGCTAGAGTTAGCGAAGTTGTGCGCAACTTGAATGCACCCTTTGAAGAAGATGATGTAAACGCACACATTCCACTTTCCACGCACTTCGAGTGGCTTTCCCTACTTCCCACTTCCCTGAACTGACGCATTCCCTTAGGTTTACAGCCCTTCATTTTTGCGCTATTTTACCACTATCTCGCTCAAAAGGCGCAGACAGGCTGAGTGCCGCGCCGCCGAATGATCCCTCTCCTATAGTACTCTTGTTTCGCTGTTTTTAATGTTGAGCTCCGAAAAACGCACCTTGTGGGACAATGAGACGCGGTTGCGCGTCTCAGAGATCACGTCCGCCTAACTGCTGATGTCCCACCTGGCCAAAATACCCAAAACGCGCGCTGTCGTCAACGTGTTAAGCGGGCGTTGATTAAGAGAGCAAAATCAGTTTCGGAGTTATCCTTGGAAGTTCTGTATGGATGGTCCAGTAACTGTCTGCTATTTCTCTACAAGTGATCGAATGCTATCGTAAGGTTGCCTCATCTTGAGGATGATTCATTGAGAATGAGACCACATAGAATGTTACACATTTTGCGGTTGAGGTTAAAAAGGGATTAGGGAGGGCAACGCGCAAGGGTATTATGGCGAGGGTTTCCACGTGCGACAATTGGATGCGGACCGATCGAGACCCGAGAGTAAATTGTTTATGAAACCACAGCCCAGAAGGGTTGTGCAGAGTGAGCAAGGTTAAGGTAACAAAATAAACTGATCATACAAGCCAATGTAACCCTAAAGACCCAAATTGGAGGTACGATCCAGGCAGAATTCGTAATCCAGAACGATTCCCTTCGGTGTGTAGGATGGTAACCTAGAGAACGACGCAAATGCGATACTTATGTGTAATGAAAGTTGTCTAGCGCTCTCTCATCTGTCGCGCTCTCTCGTCTATCGCCATCTCGCCTTCAGGCTCAGTCTCTCATTCAACAGAATCTTTTCCTTACTGCCGGCTCATTTCGCGCCATTTTTTTTCATAATCTTGGGCAACTTTTTGGAGTGGCCGCATAAATGAAGTCCCCTTGGAAACTGATCATCCCCTTTGTGCTGGTGTCGACCTGCGTTTGAGAAGTAGTGCCAGTTGTCTAAACACGTCCTTGTCCCAGAAACGATGAATTATGAAAATACAGAACAAATAATTAGACCATGATCAATTCTCCATAATCTCAGCATGGAGAGCGTGCAACAAGATCGTCCGGGAGTGGCGCCGTCGCGCGTGGTTACTTGCGCGGCGCCGTAATGCGGCATTTTTTCGATGGGCGCTACAATAATTGACTTTGTTGATTGGAGCGACGGATTTGCCACAGTCCACATTAACCCTTTTGGCCCGGCCCATCCCATCAACTTCCGAAGCTTGCATTGCTGAACCAACAGCATGTTTTTACTACTCCTAGTAGAGCTCGCTTCAGACAACCTTACACTTTCGAACTTTCCTCTACACTCGCCATGGCGTTGACTGGAATGTTAAAGGGAAAAGTCGGTGTAGCGTCCTTTTGAAATTCAAATCGAGTGACGCTCAACTCGTCCAATACAGTTGTGACCAGGGTTAACCGTCCGTTGGACAAAGTCCAACGAGGAGGGGTCGTATTTGGCCGACCGAAAGGGGGGGGGTCGTATTCGCAAAGTTCAACGTCGCAATACGTATGTGAGACATTCGAGTGTTTCTTCAACTATTAACCACAAACGAGTGCATGGCGCACCTCAAAGCAG
>KZ345252.1:174845-194377 GCA_002352805.1 Teladorsagia circumcincta
GGGGGGGGGTCGTACCGAGGCCCTTCAGAGGGGGGGGGTCGTAAAATTTTGGAAATTTGTCCAACGTGACGGTTGACCCTGGTTGTGACGCCGCAACCGCGACCACAAGCGCGGGTCTCCGGACGATACTGTTGCTACGCGGCCTCTCAGCATAATTATGGTATATTCAACGCTTGCTGTTTCCTCAGCCTCCGAGACTGATACAGAATCTACTAACCGGCGTTTCAGCAGAATCGCCTTCTTCACAGCCTGTAAAGAAAGTCGAAAACACATTCACACAGTTGCCCGAATGCTTTTCAAATTACAAGAAGTAATTTCTTAATAATGAAAAAACATTAGTGGTTTCGGGAAAGCTGACTTGAGCTCATGCAAAGATGAAAGCTCCGCCAAAAATTACAGCGAAGGGTGCCTCCGACAGATCCGCCATTGTCTGTAGCTCTCCCGACACTACTAATAATTTTCAAAACCCTCAGAGTTCTTCTTGTAATTTTGAAGGTATTCGGATGATGGAGTCTCATTAATGTTGGACTTTCCTTACAAGCACCGGAGAATAGGAATTTAGCCGAAACGTTTTCAGTAAATTCTATATCAATCTCGGATGTCAAGAAAATGAAGATATGAATCCGCGATCTTCCTTTGACAAAGAAAAAATCTAAAATCAACTGCTGTGACATCTTTCTGAGATTTTCCGCCTTGCCGAGAGTTTTGGCCTCCGTGTTGAACCGTAGAACTTCTATCACTTTGACTAGCTAAGAAGGTGGCTAGCACTTCTCCTAATTGAGCAAGGATGCAGCCTTAATATCTCTGCTCGGTAAAGAAGAATTTGCAGTAGTTTTAATTTAGGTACATTTTGTTCACATCCAGGAGCACCTCAATGCAACAACGGCTCCACATGTACCTGATGGAATCGCAGTGGTAAGAGCTAGCAGACAATAGCCTTACACTTACAACTAAGCTTGTTCAGAGTCACAGCATAACGTTAGATTCAAAACTCAAGACGTGTTAACGAAATGTGGGGAAAGCTGGAAAAGAGCGCAGGCAGAAGATGATGCGATACTTGGTGTAGATGTGACCTATATTGACTTGAAGCGCACTTATCGGGCTCCAAACGGTGGTATGCACTGCTTTGCGAAATATAAATCCACCTGAAAAATCCTTGATAATCCACATGAAAGGATGTTTCTGAGAAAGCCTTGGAAGGGAAAATGAGCCAAATATAAATACGATTTTGAGTGTAAACACCAGCCTCCATTTTGAAGACACGGAATTTTTTTATTTTTGTTTTTTAGAAAAGAGCCGCTCCGCCGATTTTGCAAAAATATAAATCCACCCCATGTTTCTCGGTTGAACTTCTTCCTCATCTGGTGAAACTGTCAGGTTGTTACCAATCCCTCTTTTTCAGGTGATCAGGAAAGCAACACCGCTGCCGGACTCAGAAAAAGGGCGAAATGTTTGAAAAAGTGAGGAGATTCGCCATGCAGTCAAACCGCGCGTGACTTGAGCCCCGTTCGTGTGGCTGTTAAGCATTTCGTCAAGAATTCTGCAGCATATGGAATCCAGAACAGAACTGAACCTTTTTCTTCACGTTTCGTTTGCGGTCGCCGTCGCGCTATAGGGAAAGCAGCCGATCCTTCCGATGGGCGCTCAAGAATCCGAACTTCAAAAAAAATTAATTTTCTGAAAGACACCGTCGAGCGTGTGTTAGAGGAACTCTGAGACCACTGTCCAACGGAAAATGAGTAGTGCCCATTTGAATACACGAGATACTCGGCAAAATCGAACTAAATTTTCCCAAAATCAGTGGTCGAACTGGCCGGAGCGAGGCATTTGGTCGCACAGTACCTTTTCTGTCTGTCTTCACTTTTCTTACCGGTTTCCTTTTCCAATATGAGCTTTTCTCTCTGATAAACACATCTGCAGAAAAAAAACGGATACAAGGCAGAGAGACTGTAAAAAGTATCGTGTAGAAAGCCGAAAATAATGCAGATGGCACAACATGCACAAATTATGGAAGAGATGACTTGATTTTTGCGATAATTTCGTGTCTTCAAATTTCGTGAAATTAATTTTTTTGTAGTTCGGATTCTTGAGTGCCCCTCGGAAAAATCGGTTGTTTTTCCTATAAGGCGACGATGACCGCAACCGCAACGTGATGAGAAAGATTCGATACCCTTCTGGAGCCCCTATGCCGCAGAATTCTTGACGAAATGCTCAACACCCACATGAACGAGGCTTTAATCACGCGCGGTTTGACTGCATGGCGAATCTCCTCACTTTTTCAAACATTTCGCCTTTTTTCTGAGTCCGGCGGCGGTGTTACTTTCCTGATCACCTGAAAAAGAGGGATTGGTAACAACCTGACAGTTTCATCAGATGAGAAAGAAGTTCAATCGAGAAACATGGGGTGGATTTATATTTTTGCAAAATCGGCAAAGTGGCTCTTTTTCAAAAAAATAAAAATAAAAAATTTCGCATTTTCGAAATGGAAGCTGGTGTTTACACTCAGAATCGTACTTACATTTGGCACATATTTCTTTCAAAGGCTTTCTCAGGAACATATTTTCATGCAGATTTTGGAGAAATTTCCACGTGGATTTATACTTTTGCAAAGCAGTGTATACGCCGCGTTGGTCCATCCGCCCACCGTGGAAGTATCGAATCATCCGCGTTGTCTTGCAGTGTGCATGCTCTCTCGTTCATGAGAATTTCTTTGTCTCATTGGTGCCCATTATTTCTCTCATCTCGCTTTCTTGCCATTATTACGCTCTACATTGTATGTCTCCATTTTTTTTGTTTTCGATGGCTTCTCTTCATTTTTTTAACTGGCGGTCCAATCGTGATGATATTCTGATTATCGAACGCTCTTAATCTACCGACTTGATCATGGAGTGTGCATTCAGAATGATCACTCATTGGGCATGCAAGAAAACTGCAGCAAATTCTTCGGTTAAGGTTGCCGTCCAGTTCCAAATTGCAACGAAAGGTGAAGCTCTCTTTGATCTTGAGAAAGTCACTGAAGCCACTAACTCATCAGGTGGGCATAAGCTGACTGCTATTTAATGGGGCATTTGAATAGATTTCAAGAGATGACGCCATAGCGGTATTGACTAGGAAAAATTAACAAGCTTAATTCAGTTTCCAGAGTCTAAAAGTGGTGACCCTTCTTACACTCCAGGAAGCATGGTGCCCCGAGACACGACGACCTTCTTTAGGTACACCGGTGAGTCAATTTGAAATCTTGCAATCAGTGATGCACTGGGAACATGAATTGAAGAGCCTCTTGAAAGCTGAGAAGATGTGGATTTTGTTGCAAAAGTTACAATGACCTACCTATGTCAATATCGTGCCCGGTGAACTTGTAAGAGAATAAGGTACAACTGAGCCACGCAAATCAGCCACTTTTCTCACGAGTGCTATGTTTTTTTTTTTTTTTGATAGTAGTTACCTAGGGTTAAGATTGGTTTACATTGAGGAGTAGTAACTTCAAACTTTTGCTTGTGTTCCCGCTGATAAACTCGCACGCCAAACCGGTCTCAAGTATCACATCGTGTCTAGGATTTTAAGATGGTAGTAGTCTGTGCCCACAGGCTGAAGGTCGGTGGATCGCCTTCTCTCCTCCTATCCGCCACATTTGCAGACGAACTTTGGACATTATCAAGTTAGGCTTGCTCAAAAACGAAGTGCATGAAGAATTGCGAAGAGCTGAGGGCGTTTTCGAAAAGGATGGCATGCAAGGTCAAGCGAGCAGCGATTCTCTCAGCGGGATCATATCTCCGCTGAGAGCATCGTATTGCAGTATGGGGAATAAGGTCTTAAGATGAATGCAAGGAGATACACCATACACCAATTTGAATTAGAACATTGGCTCGTTGTGCAGCTCCCACTCTTCTATAACTTGACTTCAAAGATACAGCAGGAAAGCGGACTGTGAGCTTGCCATCAATCGATTCTTTCGCAGAAAATGCTCCATCCGAGCCTTCCACCTAGACTATGTCATTCTCGTAGTGTGTAGCGGCGTGCACACTTACCTCTATGCGTTACTTTAGAAAATCCTGCGCAAATCGATATGCACATATTTGGCAGGCTTCTGGAAATTTCGCAAGTTTTTCGTCGGTAACTAACAGCTTTTCGGATTCTGTATTCATTTCAGAAATTGAGAATTTCACTTTCTCTCAGTATTGCGAAAACGATTGAGTTTCCTCTTGTCACAAAAGCATGTAAGAGAATTTATGAGTGCAATGGGGAAAATCCTCATTAAGGTTCCTTAACGACACCGCCTTGTAGTGAAAACGTACTATGGACGATCCTAGTGCAACCCAACTATGTCTCCGAACAACAGGTACTAGCTACTCGGACTGAATCTATTCGTCCATTAGCTAAAAATACGGTAGATAATTTCAGCTACGGATTCTCCGAAGACATCTCAGAGAGGATGGCTCGCTATTGATTGATAATTGGCGAACGACTCAGCCGATGAACGGGAGGACCCTATACCTCAACAAGAAGAAGCAGTAAGTGATAGATGAGGATATCCCTTCGTTCAGGAAACTTGGAGTTGCGGAAAATGGATTGTGGAAGATCACTTGGCAAGGAAGGGGAGGGGCGTACTGCATCCGCTCCATTTCGCAGTGCTTGAATCTTTCATTTCAGGCAAACATGACGGTCTTTTATTTGTAAACAAAGCGAATTACTACCACTTCGTTTCTACAAAGAAAATCTGTTTCAGCAAATCTGTGGAAGTCACACTGGATTTCGCACACATGATCACTCCAGTCATTGTCTTCTGCCTTATTATCATCATATTCGTGTGACGCTTTGGATGTTCAAATATGAAATGTGAAGAATTAAGGACAATTTCTTCTTAGTTCAACAACTGCAATGGAGCAGCTTTACGGTCACATTGTCATCCTCTTTTATCTATTACAACCGCATTGTCTGGTTTTTTCAAGATTCACTTTGGACGAAATGTTTTGGTGATTGAACGTTCAGGAAGCTGCAAGATGATGCGTAATTTTTCAGCGCTCTCTTCTTTTTTTTGTAGAAGGGCGTATCACTCTCAACTTTTTTCACTCTCCGTTCTATTGTTACGGGCTTGTTGGGAACCGTATTATTTTTGATTATTGTAAGGGAAAGTACCAATAAATGTCGGCCTGTATCGACCCCTTGAGCTAACATCGAAACATGGTGTGCTTAGCTCTTTACCCTCGAGTAAAATACGTAATCCTTGGAATATTATAGTCGCAATTCTCCATTTCGTTTCACTCCTTCAAACTAGTGGCTTCTACTTCCAAACAATATAGTGAATGAAGCCGTTTTGACAAAGAGCTTCGGTGGTTGCACCGCCTGAGCAGCGAAATAAGAGTGTCTGCTTTCTGGATGAAGACGATGCAGCGAGTTAGAGCGTGACTGGTGGCACGCATTTGTAGTAATTGTAAAACTGACTATTTCAGAAGAACTCGTCGCACTAGTGGAGAACCCTCCGTGGAGTGATATTGAGAATCGCTCGCCTCCATACGCTCCACACCACATCATTTCGTTGATGAAGGATGCCGAATGTTAATGATTTCTGAATTAGTGGGAAGGAGGGTGACATAGTGGTCAAAACGTCCCGCATTAGAGGGATCCACATGGATCCGTAAGAGGAGCACTCACAATTTTCAAAACGGAAGGAATCTATTGAACAAGGCTCAAGCGAGGCCTTGATAATATTAGGTCGGTCCATAAGTCTTGCAACAAACTAGCATAGTTTTGATTCCAATATTTTTGTTACCTTTTGTTCCATTCATCCAGCATGATAGACATCATCAATGTCTACAACTTATTGCTAACTCAACAGAAACTGTTCCATGTCTCTTTTGTGGAACTCTTTAGAATGCCGATCGAAGAAAGATTGGATGTCGACTTTGGTATCATGATGGAAACAATAAGATTTTTTTCTCTACAAAGTGATCTCGAGAGGGAAGGGGGTGGGCATTTGGTAGCACGAGGTCTGGGCTATAACGTGGATATGAAAAACCTCTTTGGTCGAGAGTCCGCAAATTTTCCTGGATTTTCTCAGCAATGGGTGGTTTCAGAGTGCCGCAAAAAAGGAGACTTTGTTTTGTTTTTCTTCCATGGTAAATGTGTTGCAATCGAGCTGTGGAGAGTAGGCTTCAACGTTGACTGCGACATCTCCATATGGGTGTTTCCAGGGCTCAACTCCTCTCGTATTCCAGTGAAAATGCGGGTAGGCCTGACTTGGACGATGTTGTACTTCAGCAGTCAGAGCTCCCAAAGCGTTTGAGCTGGACTCTCGCCGCTTGTTTATTTGTTAGCTCTCTGCATCCTTTCCTCATCAACAGCAATGCGATGGATGGTCAATGGGGGAAACCATAGTAAGTCGTCTTAAACATGACGATGTCAGATCGTATTTGGAGCTGATCCAGATTCATTGCATGTGGGATTAAAACTGTATATTCCCGGATCTGAATAAGTCTTTGGAGGTACCACAGTACTCCTTGTCACATCAGAATTGCTCCGGCAAATGATCGGAAGTCCACCCAGATTCCTTTATAGAGCTTCGTGACTGCCAGCCACCGAGTAGTTGGATGTGTGGATCATCTCTAGATAAAAAAAAGTCAAAGCTGAGCAGATTGAGCGCCGATGTACCGTGGAAAAAAGGGAGTGTGCCCTCGTACATCCTCTAATCAATCCTTGGTGTGGCATGACTTTCAGGGCTTTCCGAGCGGTACTCCCAAAAAAATTGAGGGCATGAAGAGCTTTCTGTGAAAACGGTGTAATAGCTCTAACAGGTAGCAAAAGAGCGAGCTCGTTGGTTGGCTGGAATCGCAAAAGGTAACGCTACTTCAGCAAACATGTTGCAAAATTTTCGCAGGTCTTCAAAAGATTTTCTGGCATTAAATGTAATTTGTTGCAAGACTTATGGACCGACCTAATATAAGGGACACTTTTCAAAAGACCTTTAGTATTTGTCTGGTTTGCTGTTCAAGAAGTACATTGGAAAAACTTCGATTTGCACGCTCCGAGCAGCGCTGTAGTGCCATAACGTCAGCCGAAGAACCTTGATACCAATGTCAGAGGCTAAAGCAGAGGAAGTTAGGCAATCATACTCATAACGAGAGTAATGGAAAGTCGTTCATGGATCATTATTAGTTCCTTACAGCAACAGTCCCCCCACACCCGAACCCTCTCTCTCCGTATGAGAGACATCCCTCTTAAGTTCTGATTAACACGTTTTTCGTCACAATTTTTTGTTGTGTATCGACCGAAGTTTATTTGGTCGAACTTTTATCTTTGCACTTGATATACAAATAGTATCGTAATCGAAGTAGAGTTTAGAGTCTTGAGAGTCTTGGCAACAAGTCTCACGTGGGGGTCGAACTGGTCCACTGGAAGAGCTGATATTGATTGACCGTATCGTTTTTTTCGGGATCCCTGATTTCAAGAATGCTGCGTAATGAATAGCAATTCCTCCGCTCATTGTTGGACTGATTCCGTAACGATATCATTCCGATAGTGTGGCGTCATAGGCAAGGGGAGTCTTACACTACGAAGAATGAATGAGATTTCCTCATGGCTGACCTAGCCGATAAAGGAAATGTGGAAAAGGTGAGCTTTGTACAATCAAGTGTTGAAGGCGAATTGTATAGAATGAGGGACAACATTAAGAAATTCGCTGTAATCATACAAAAAGAATTGGAGAGGGACAAACTCTCCGCCCGATATAACCCAACGCGAGAGTTTGAGAGAGTAAGTGAACTATTCTGATCGCTTGCTATGATGTTAGCCATTCACTGGGTAAGGAACGTGAGGTGATATTGAGAGAGAGAGAAATGGAAGCCAAAGAAGAGTGACAGGATCACATAAAAACGATGGAGCGAGTTGAGAGCATCCTATCGTAGTTGTGTGGTGTTCTGTTTTCCTCTATTTTTTGTTTGTTCCTTATCAAATATTTTTGATACTCACTAGGATGAGTGACAATTGTTTGGATAGTGGTCGCAGACTAGGCTTGAGTTTGATTTTCGCAATCTCTAAATATCCAATGCGACCTACCCAGCAGCAGCTCAACCTTAAGCTTTCCCACCTCGTTATGTGGAAGGTCATATGGAAGTGGGCGGGCTCAGTGGGTTTGGGGCGGCGCCAATGCTGCATCCTCGGCTTTTGGCGCCTCAACCTTGTCAAATCGTCTTCCACTTCGTTATGTTCGCGCTTGCGTAGTACTACAGTTTTACGGGGAAAAGCTGAATGTGAGGTAAGCAAATCAGCCCTTTCGGTGTTACTGCTGCGGCCGTGTGCTGAATGCTGGGAAGGGACTGCCTCAATTTGATGCTTACCTCAGGACTAATCCTTGAAGAGAGAACGGACCTGCGAGATCTTCTTCTTGGCGTTTTTCCCCGTCCTGAGGTAAGCAAACCAGCTTTTCTGGCGGAGCCTGGATGTAGCTACATCACTTGCGTCATCACTCTCCCACCGTACCGACCAAGTTCAAGTCTGTCGAGATCGGGGACCCCATCCCCCTATATGGCCCTAGCAGAAACGCCAAAAGGGCTGGTTTGATCACCTCGCTAAATGTTGCCCAAAAATTTCGGACTTTGCCTTTGACGCAAGCTATTTTGCGACTGCAAAATATCTTTGCAATCGATCTAAACTAGGTCTATTGGGAACTAGCCTCACATGGGAGTCGAACCGTTTCAGTGGAAGAATTGATAATGAAGGCGAAAAATGCGCAATGTTGAATTGGGTATACATATGCTTTATCCCGAAATTGTTCGGTACGCCAGCAAGCATGCTATGTTTTATTTTAAAGTCGATCTTGTTACCTCCATATGGTTATTGCCTCGTTTATTTCTCCGGATCTTCGCGGGAGAATCACAGGCCAGCATTGATCGCAGAGGGGCCCCTCGGGTAGAGGGTCTCCCTCTAATTTGTGTAGTTTCTCCCTTCGCGCTATTCCAGAGTCGTCTATCAATAAAAGGCGCGAAAAGGACGGAGCGCTCACGGAAATGCTGCCTGCCACTCAGTCTAGTCCCGCATCGTTGTACCAGAAGGCTGCGAGTGCACCTTGTGTCTCCTGAGCGCTAGTGCAAATTCTGTAGTGAGGAATAGGACCCAAATAAGGGCCTGAGTAATCCAAGCATTTCTAACAGTAGTTCTGCCAGGGAGCTGGCCTTGAAGCGGGGACTCAACCGTGTCACTTATCATTTACTCCACCACTTCTTAGGATTCCATTGATGTTCTTACCTTTTGAAGCTGTTGCGTTGCTGATAGCAAAATAAACTTTGTATACTGGATTTGTGCGGTTCTGTTCGAAGTGAGGAGTCGTTTCGTCGCCAGTCTATTTGCGCGATTTGCCACTGCTACTTTATTTTGTCGTGTTTCAGAGCTATCATCGCTTAGTGAGGGTCCGGAAATCTCGACCGGAAGTGCACAGATAGCGTCGGTGAGGCCGACATGGTCACCGTGAGCCCAAACGCTTCACTATGAAGTAAGTAGCTCTCCAACCAAGTGGAGGCGTCGTGAAGGGGAGGTCGATTTTCCGTCATATGGGCGGACACTTCAACGACAGGGTTGAGCGCAGCATTCTAGTAGGAAGGGAAGGAGCAACCAACTTTTCCAAAATCTCCTAGCAGAGCAGAAAGGCGATATCATGTCACGAATTTGGAGGGGCTTCGAAAAGTTTCCATATGTTCACATATGTGTTGCAGCCATTACTGATCATCAGGCGGAAGTGATGCAGTGGCAAGTGGCGCTGCTTACCACGTTCGCGATGGGGGGATCGAATCCTTGGTCGTGCGTCGTCCGAGCCAACCAAGCCTTCCACCCCTCCAGGATCGGCTGATAGATATCAGGCTTGTCTGCTAGGATAAAATATTGACTTGGACATTGTATGCCCCCGCAAGTCATTATATAGGCCAGAACATATTCGATTGCCACTACGAATGGAAGTAGAATGCGTGCCGCATCCCAAAAGAGATTGATCAACGGCGAGTGCTTCATCCCAACCTTCATACTAAGATAGTCCTTGGAGGTACGAAGATATAACCTCCATATTAGGTATGTGAAATGGGAGTGGAATGTTATAAAGGAGGGACAATATCAGTTGGAAGCAGAGCCCGAGACTGAAAAATACGCAGTAGTGAACTCACAATCAGCAAAGTCGACAGAGAAGACGAGATGGAGCAGAACTCGAGAAAGGCCCGTTTTTTGATGATATCCTAGAACGCAGTGAAAAGGGAAAAGAATGTGATATTTTCAAGATATAAGATACCAATGTAGTCAATTTTATTTTAGTCTTGAATTGATGCTGTATCAGCAGGATAGGTTCTTAGTATTTGTACCGCAGCGCAATTGGGTTCAACGCTCTTCAGCTATTGCAAATGTTATCCAAGCGATTATTATGGCTAATATTCAACATGACCTCAGTGGGTGAACAAAAGAAAGTCACAAATTTTTTGTGCATTTGTGCTTTTGTCCCTCTATAAAGCCGGTAACAACGAACAGGTCATATATGTCATTGGTGTTGACATTCTAGAGTTGCGAATCTGAGGAAGAGCACGGTGGTTTCTACAGAGCAGTATACACGACTCCCTTTTTGTCTCATAGCGCACAACATGAGACCTCATTTGGTTGCGAGTGAGAGCTTCTATTTCTTAATTCATGACAAAGGTACTCCTAACGAATATCATACCTAAGGCTCGACGGTCTAATATCCGCGGAACAGGCTAGAATGGCTATAAAACCAAATTGCTACAAGGAGTAGCAGAGGTCATGGCGGAAGGAAATCGTAACAAACGCATTCGTGGAAGTATGAGAAGCGTATTCAGCCTCAGTTACAAACTCGGAGAAACACGTTGGTGCCTGACTATGTTTCGACGAAAGAGCTGGCACACAAAGTACCGTTCAGAAACAAAGGAAAATTTGCAGAGTAGCAAGTGAAGTTGTTTCATAGGAGCGAGACTGATAAGTCCTCTGGAGAATGACATCTCCTATGCATGTGCGATGACGGCTCAAGAGTGACCTTAGGAGACACTGATGGAGCATCGTGCCCAGCGGCGGTGGAAAAAGAAGTACTTGGAAATTTCCGGATAGTTTGGCTGGCATTTAGCATATCCGCCGAACCAACATTAACAGAAGAAAATATCCTGTCCATGCCAGAAGAACACCCCTGTTTCGACGAGGACTCACTGAAGATCGTTTGAATGGTCCAAGAGAAATGTATCGCAGGGGCTGACTTTATATGTAATAGAAATAATATTGCGTCCATTGAAACTCACCAAGTATCGCTCAGATCGGAGGCATCACCGAGGCTGCGGGACGGTATTGACACAAATTGTGGAGGAACGTCCCAGGAGAGCTGAGCTCGTTTTGTTGGTAGTATTTGGAAATGCGTCTTCAATGGAAAAAGACGGAACTTGCAAAGAATATTAACGGATGAAGTTGTCTAGAGGAAGGGTTAGAAAAACGTCTAGAGCGTGGGCTATCCTTGGTCGCAGAGCTTTAATGTGAAGGACGAAATAGCAGTCAAAGGAGTCGAAGTAGTGCGACTGTTCAGAAAAGGGGGATCGATAGACACAACTTGGCCAAGGCTAATACCAAAGACCAAACGAAGCAGCTCAATCTGTTGGACTCGTGGGGACAAACCGACGAGGCACTAAGGACGCTCGCTACTAGTGAACATGTTCCCTGCTCGCTGGGAGTAAGATAATAGAATGCAAATTGTAATCGAGGTAGAAGGCCAAGAGGAGGGGCCCAATTTCGATACCCATCATATAGGTGTGGCTTTATTTGAACAGGTGTATGAGCGGTAAGACAGCGCGCAGAAGGAGCGCGATGGCCGCGTCTAGAAATGGCGACATCGAGGACAGTGTCTTCCCGAAGAAAGGCTGTGTTGAAGGACCCACATGGGGATGCAGATGGTGCGTCGATTGGTCACAACGGAAGGGATATATTGATCAAGGTGCATTCGAGACATATATAAGGGGCACACTTTAGAGGACCGGCTATAATTTGTTTGTTCCTGCGACAGTTCCCGCTCACACCCGAACTCCTCTCCTCGTTCTGGAGACATCCATTCATCTTGTCCGCCCTCTCAAGTTGAGATGTCACATTTTTGTAAGATCGAGTTTGTAACATAACATGTAAGGTTGTGGACGCACTCTGTGCTTCTTCCGCTTGGACTAAAGTGGGGACCAGTTGAGAAGAAGAAGCCATCGAAAACTTTCACATTTAGGACCGTGCTTTTTGTGAGGTAGACAGCTTTAAGACGGAGAGAAACAGCGTGCTGAGGGAGCAAGTCGAAGAAGAGGGCGCACATGGACGGAAGTTGAAAACCAAGCGATGAGAGCGTCACTCAGAGCCACTGAACGGCAACACTGGCAAGGCCCTAGCGCCCTTGTGCGGCACTTTGGAACGTAATGAGCTGTAAATCCGTGACCTCCGCAGTGAGCTCTACCTCACCCGTGCGACGATCGGTTGGCTCGTTCGGGCCGGCGCACGGCTCACAATCCTCAATTAGGTTTTGTTTCTGAGTTAGCGTAGTGGAGGTTGCAGTCCAGGACCTCAGAAACGGCACCAGGCTAGTCCTGGCAGCCTTGATGACTCCATGTGGGCGCTCTACTACAGTACTGGCGCGGGTGAGGATGCCATTGAATTGGTTAGCTCAGTGTACCTACTAAGCCGACCTCAACCGCACGTCCCCTCTCCTTGTCTGTGATGTGGCTTGACTACGCTGGCCTACGTGGTTACAGCGAAACATCACAGATACGTGTCGAAGTTGAGGAGGACCGCCGCACAGTGTGAAAGTTGAAACCACAACCATTCCTGAACAGGAGTGGTGGCTTCTATGGGTATCAACTGGCTGCACGCTAGCGTCCCCGTCTAATACCGCTGACCCGAAGAGGTTTCAGCGTTGACTAGCGGGAGTAGCCATACTGATACGATGCCTCACAGGGGTCTTCTTGAAAGCAGCGCCTGTGAGGAAAGACACACTAGTTAGACACAACTGTCCCTCAACTACCCCCTTTCTGTGACCTCAACTCATTGGCCCGTCCAAGAAAGTCTCCAATGAGAGCTAGGCTGAGTGTTACAGATGAGCGTGGTTTTGAGGGCAAGCTGTTAGACACCATGTGCGAATGATACAGTGTTGCAGAGTTGCGGTTAGCAATGAGTAGAGTGGTTATAGGTAGGTAACACTCCTTTCTACCCGATACCTGGGTTTACAGGAAATCTTGATGATCCCGCTAGGGGGCGCCCTACCATTATGCTGGCTCTGATGTTTTAGGTTTGCAGAATTGTTGAAAACCATAACCACATCTCTTGAAGGAGTGGTGGCTTCCATGGATCTCTACTAAACCTCTCCTTCATCTACCAAAACCTTCTTTCTGTGACTTCAACTCGTTGGCCCGATCTGATAATAACTCCAACGAGGGCTAGGCTGAGTGTTACAGATGAATGCGGACTTGAAGGCGAGCTGTTTGCCACCACTGTTCGAACGATACAGTGCTGCAACTAACTACTGGATGGGAGCCCTAACCGCTCAAAAGAGAATGCGGTGGCTTCTGTGGATCTCAACCAGTCTCTCTTCGCCTTTCTAAAGTCTCTCTCTGAACTGTCGTTTAATTTTGTTGGCTCGGCTTCTGCATATGATTCTCGCGATGATTGTGCAATCCTTGAAGCTACAACAGTAATTAGACTGTACATTTCGGATGTGCGTGAAAGAAAGGAGTAAAGAGAAGGAAGAGAAGGTGCAGGTAGTAGTCATACCATACAAAGAATTCAGTAGAATCGCTCGATTCGGGTGAGTCTTCTATACCACCTTCTCCAACAATGCTGAAATAGACGAAAATAACTTTTCAGCGAAACTGGTGTGACCTTCATAAAAGAAAGGCCGGAACGCGCCATCAAAGAGTCGTGCGCGAGTCCGGAGGATCAGCTGAAAAAGCTGACTGAAGAGAATTCCGCACTACGCCGGGAAATTAAGGTGAGTTGACTAATGTAGGACAATTAGTAATTAGTCAATGAGCTCAAATCCACAATTCAGAAGCTGACAGATGGGACGAAGGCGAAAAGAAAGCCAAGAAAACGAAAGGCTGAGGAGCCACCAGCCTGCAAGTGAAGTTATTCTGAAAGTTGCTTGAGATATTGTTTTAGATAATGAATAATCTAAAGATAAATAGTTCTCAAGAATTCTGTCGTAACGTTCATGTAGTCGTTTCATCAGTCATGGCCTTGCTATGGACTGAAGTCTACATAGCGAGGCCTATATTTTTCAAAAAGGATAGTTTTTCCTTTATAGGAAACACATACCTGAATGGTGTCTTTACGAAACCAAAATCTTCCCAATAATCATCGAATGTTCTATATTTAACGAGTTAGACATCACTGCACAAGATGATGCAGTGCTGCAAATCCGCTAAGACGGAATGAGTCTTGTAAGCGAGGTGGAGATAGTGACCATCCCATACAGAGAATTCAGTAAAATCGCTCGTTTCGGGTAAGTCTTCTATCTCACCCTCATCAACAACACTGAAATAAACGAAAATAGCTCTTCAGTGAATCCGGTGTAATCTTCGTGAAGGAGCGGCTGGAACGCGCTATTAAAGAATCCAGTGCGAGTGTGGAAGATCAGCTGCAATGGCTGATTGAAGAAAACGAAAGATTACGCCGAGAAACTGAGGTGAGTTAACTAATGTAGGACAATTAGTAATTAGTCAATGAGCTCAAATCTACCATTCTGGAGAAAACTGATGGGACGAAACAAAAAAGAAAGCCAAAGAAAAGAAAGGCTGATGAACCGTCATCGAATAAATGAAGATATTCTGAAAATTAATTGAATGTTGTTTTAGAAAATAAGTAACCTAAAACTAAATAAATGTTTTCAAGAATACTGTCGTAACGCTCGTACAATCGTTTCATCGGTCATGACCTTGCTATGGACTGTACTTTACATAGCAAGGCCTATATTTTTCAAAAAGAATAGTTTTTCCTTTATAGGAAACTTCTGCCTGAATGGTGTCTCAATAAAACCAAACAAAGTCTTCCTTATATTCATCGAATGTTCCAGATTAAACAAGTTAGACATCACTGCACAAGGTGATGCAATGCTGCAAATCCGCTAAGACGGAATGAGCCCTGTAAGCGAGACATGTCTTTCAGGAAACTCACTAATACAACGTTATCCTCCAATTGAATAACTGCTAATGGAGAGTACCCCAGCTAATAAAACAAGGAGACTTCGAGCAGGAAACACATTAGCCTACGAAATGAGAAGTTAACTAACGGAGTTAGACACCACAGCGAACTCACTAATGCAATGTTGCAATTCACGATAACAGCAACTCCGACCTCGTACAAGTGACAGGTCGCCATATGCTCCAGCAAAGCGTCGTTACACGCGATACGCAAGGGACATACACGGGGACCGTTCTCGCCGGCTAGATCGGCGAAAACTAGTCATAGCTACGAAACTGGAGAGCTAGGCCAACATCTAGTACAGCGTAGTTAACTAGGCACCCGACGTACTGGGTGTACTTCATGACTTCTTAAGAGAAGCCTCATGAAGGTCTACGTCCAAGTGGGTAAATGTACTTAGATAGAAGCCTAGCAGCCACTCTTAAAAGACTCCAACGCTCAAGAATACCTCGGGAGCGGTTATGTTCAAGGTCGTATGGTTAGCCAATTGCAGCAAGCCATCGTTTCACCAATAACACCGGTGAACGACCGATGAAATAACCAGAAACTCTGCCACAGCCGGTCCCAAGCCCAGATGAGAAAAGAGGAGGGTTGGATGCGAGGTTGGCACCTTTGCATCTGTAAGAACCTGATTGCTACTAAAAATCAAGTAGAGAATTCAGTAAATGCTACAGCGTCCGTGGTAGCCGACGCGCGTCCGCAAGGCCCGGCGGGCGTGATAAATATGCGAACGTCCCTTACGCAGGAACGGCATGAGGGGTAACCACGCTAGTTCAGGAGCCCTTGCCCTCCCATAGGCAAGCCCACAACGCGGATTCCGGGAATGACACGGGGCGAAACTAGCCTAGCGCTTAAAAACCACAGCAAAGACCGTCACCCTGAAGCGAAAGCGAAAAACTCCGTTCGGTTAGACTGGTCCAAGGACACAGAATGGCCAACGAACGCGTCCACTGGGCTGCCCTGGCAAACTCTTGGGCGGCCAACCGTGGACGTGATGAGCCTCAAAGAACGGCAGCAGCATCAAAAACAATATATAATAAAATAGTCAAAGGTGAACTGACAGTCAGGGAAGCATCCAACGACTGCGATGGCGAAACGATCATCGATAGCGGCCGGGAGCAAAACTTGACTGCGCCTGATACTAGTTCTTCTAATGACGACACCACGAATGTTAACCAGGGAAGTGCTTGCCCCAATGAGGAAGTGGGCCCCAACGAAAGAAGATCGGTGTCGTCCACAGAAGATCTCTCCAATGTTTCTCAGAATGATGATTCCCGCTTGCGGGATGAACAAAGAAAGAGGTATCAGAGCTCGAATGAAATAGAAAAACTGGTATCCATGGTTCACCAGTATAAAGCCCTTGGAGGCGGACGAGTACAATGGGACGACCTGAGCTCTGCCTGGGAACGTCTCCGCCGTCCTGAAGACCCTCCAAGGAGCAAAGAAGCTCTCAAATGCACTTATGCGAGAGCAGCTCGGCAACGCAGACAAATGCCGCAAAATGCAGACGATGCCTCAGTTGTGCTAAGACCATCTGGCCCGCTCCCCAGTCTAGAGTTTACGAGGGGAGGTCTTTCAGGTGGACCCGCGCTTTCTCAAAACCGTTTTCTGCATGATGTAGAGGGATGTGCGTGGAGTACAGAACTGAAGTCCATTTTCGCTAAATGGCTCTCTGAATGCAAAAAAGGGAGTGGAAATAATCTCGTCTGAAACTGCTGTTTTTACACATTCAACGTGGCATGTCTCATTCATGGCGTGGACTGCTTGCATAGTGAAGGGTGTTCGCAAGCTGTGTATCGAAAACAAGATGAAGTTTGGTCAAAATCGGAATGTTGTCGCAGTGTTGTCGTGCTATATCCTAAGGAGCGTGTGAAAGTTTCATAAGTGCATTTGGCATGCCTGTTGGCAGAAGCATCGGTGGTTTAGTGGATAGCGTTGTGGGCTTTAATTGGCACATTTCCTCGGAGTCCGTGGATCGGATCCTCGAGATGCTGGCGTTTTTGCATTTTTTGTTGGCACTACTAGATGGGCTCCGAATTACACTGTTGCCGAAATGGATGCCTTAATCACGTTAAGAACCATCAAAAACCCCGATGAGGTAAGTTTTTACCGAAAGAAGGCGGAAAAGTTGTAACGCCGAAGTGGCGCCAGATAGCGGCGTTTCCAAAAAAACAGTGCCATATTCGTGACCAGAGCAGTGAGCTACCTGTATAGCTGAAGTTACGAGGAAAATCGCATTTTTGACCAAACTTCAAATTTGCATCAGACATAAGTAACCACTCAAGTATACCAAGTCGCTTGCAAGCGAGCTCCGAGTGTAAAACTAGAAAAAAATCACTGCATTGTGGGTGCCCCTCCCCCCCCCACCATCATCAGCTTGGGTACCTGCTATTGTCTGTTCAATATTGACATTTCTCATTTTTTAGGGAGGGCCTAGAGGTAGTCATTTCCAAGGAGCCGTCGGGCTTGACGTGCTACAGAGTTCACTTCACTCATGGGGCAATTTTTCGAAGTTGCGTAAAAATCCTGATTTTCTTGAAGACGTCTACTACGAGGCTTATCGGGTGTCCTCATCACGAATATGACATTCATTGTGAGCTTCAATACACTTCGGACCTCTGACGCGGTTCTACGGCAAGTTGGTGCCTGTTTTCTGAGTCACAACTTTCTTCCACCAGTTCTCGGTATAAGCCTACCTGTAAGGGTTTTTGTGAGCCCAATTATAAATTTGACATCAATTTCTGGTGTGGATGTCATTCGGTGGCAATTTAGTGGCGCCGGATCACAATGCAAAAATTTTGTCACTCCGGGGAATTGAACCAAGGACCATTTTCCCACTCCTTTTTTGGCATTCAGAGAGCCATTTAGCGAAAATGGACTTTAGTTCTGAACTCCACGTACGTCCCTCAACATCATGCAAAAAACCGTTTTGAGAAAGCGCGGGTCCACCTGGAAGACCTCCCCTCCTTAGAGAAGCGGACTCCGATGCGCAGCGAGAAGGCGTCACTACACAGGCATTTGGGCGACGTGTTGAGATCTCAGAGGCGACAGTAGAATCTTCACCTGCAACAAGATCATCTAGTCCGCTCCCTAGTCTGGAGCTGAGTGACGCGGACTCCGCATCACAGCAAGAAGACACTACTGGCCAGGTGCTGGAACAAAGCGAGCTCTCAAATAATCGCATAATAACAGAGTCTTCCCAAGACCTGAGCAAGCAGCATCAACTAACAGCTAGAGCTGAGGAATGCCCGGTCGCAAACGACGATACCGCGGCCCTCGATGCTCAGCTTAGAGAGGAGGTTTCAAGTGCAGAGAGTTCCGAGCATTCAGCGGAAATTCGGCGTAATAACGCCCTAGTGGCAGAGGATGCTCCCTCCACCATTGACAATGCTGAGGAAAGTACACCTGCCGAAGAGAACTCTTCAACAGAGAGCAACCTGAGGCCACGTTTAACTCGGCATAGAGAGAGCAGCCCGCCTGAGTCGCATGCCGAAGATGCTGAAATACGAAGGCAACGTAGGAAAGCCCTCCTATGGACAAGCACTGAGCTTGCTAAGCTTGCTGACTTGGTTGAAGATCATCGTGAACCGAGCGGTCGTATAAACTAGGATTCCTTGAGGAATTTCTGGGACAGTTCGCTTAGCTAAAACGAGCCAGTCAGAAGCCTCGCTGCTCTGAAGAGTGCTTACGGGAAAATTGCCAGAGCACTGGAGGGAGCCCGAAGACAAGCTCACCTTCACGGAAATGCTCAGCACGAAGAACAGGAGGTGCATGAGACTACGGCCGATAATGAGGATGATCAGCAGAGAAACGATATCGGTTCTGTCGAGGGAATAGATCGCGAAACATGTGGCCCTGATAGCACGCTGGAAATGAGCGAAGCTAATGGGAATCTACGAGATCTAATAAAAGAGCGATCCCACCGTTATTATCGCACAGCTCTGGAGTCGCATGACAGGCAACCGATAAGAAGACCAAACGGAAAGATCCCGGAGGAGATCTTACGGCTCGGAATGATATCATTCGAGAACATCTTAGCTTAGGAACTCCGCACGGAAGAAAACGCTGACATCCTTAAATGCTACAGTGTACGCTATTGGTAAAACAATAGCAACTGTAGTACTTGATGGTGATTCAGAGAAAACTGGTAAAACCCATCAGAAGCTCAGAGATCAAAAAGCAATGAGAGATTATCTCATGAAGGCAATCTTCTTGCTATCCCATGAGCTTAAAAGAAGAGAGAGAAACCAAGGAGCTTCTAAGAAACGGTTCTCTCTCGATTGCAGAGAGTTAGCACTACAACTAAAATCCAGCGACTCCTGTATGTATGTATGTATGTATGT
>KZ345253.1:39473-56289 GCA_002352805.1 Teladorsagia circumcincta
CATTTCTTCCCTCACCTGTATTTAGTCCTGGGGCCGGAAGCAGCAAGCCCCAACTGAGGGATTGGTCCCCAAAACTCTGCGCCTCTACTCTGTCGATGACGCAACTCTCGTGGTTAAGAATAGGGAAGAGTCCAGGGATGAAGAGATTTGGGGTCCCATCCTCTAGTTGGGGCTTGCTGCAACCGGCCCCTGGTGTGACTTACCATAGGCCTTGGTTTGAGTGTCCCCCACCCCTTCTCAACGACATGACGACATGATGAGCTTGAACACTATTTGAACAATGTTTGAAATTTTGAAAAATCTGCGGAAACGCGTTTGCACAGCGCTCTCCGGAGTTTGATGGTTGCTACGAGAAGCGAAAAACCAAACTACTTCGTAACCAGTGCATTCTGGTAGCAATATGTTCAAGCAACATATTATGAAAGAATGGAACGTGAATGTCAATCACAAGAATATTAGAAAGCATAAAACCTAAAGAGCATCAGTAATTTTGGCCCACTCTGTAATAGCATGGTAATGATATGCCTCAATATAAACGAAAAAGCCATGAAACCACGAAAGAAGCAAAACTGCACTGTTTCGATGTATTTAAAATACAATATTCAGATGAACGACCCGTAGCTACGACGAGTGAATGAAAGGGTGACAAACTCTTAGAACGCTGATTACATGCACAATACAAGTACATGTGCATTGCAGGAGCTTTTGCCGTCAAGTACAATGCCATTTGTGTGCGCGCGCCGACAAAGCATTCGATTCGACGCGCCACCTGGATTACGGTAGCCCTAGCCTAAGTGCTGAAATTACATTCTTGTCGTCTGCGCTAGGCCAACAAAAACTGACACGGGATTATACTCAAGGTTACGAATGAAGTTCAAAGTTCTCTGCTGAATTTTATGTCTTAGGATAGTCTTGTCATGATTTTCAGTAATAGTAATAACGATTTGTGAATTAGGTCGATAAGTAGAAAAGTTGTCTGCAGTGGAAAGAAAGTCTGCAGGGGATACTATGAAGTGGCTGTAGTATTAACCTATTGAAGATGGCGTGGTGCGTATGCGCTTCACATTGCTACGCGGACTTGACTCGTTTGGTTCATTCCAATGGCCTTTTCCGTGATTTAAAATGTTCATCTGCATTATCGGATTCGCAGAACCGCATATCGATTACCAGTGGCGGAATCCTTGGATTGGTATTGCCGATGTTATAGTAATATGAAAACAAGATGTTGAGGTACACACATAACGGGCTCTCGTCAATGTGGTGAGGGTTCACGAAAGTTGAAAAGTAAAGATTTCCTATTGTTCGATGTGATAGTCGATGAGGCGGGGAGTGTTTTTGGTAGCGCATCGCGCGGTGGGCTGGACAAGGTGTTTTGTTTGATTAGCTATGGTGATGATTCACTGACAGAATATGACAAGTGCGGTTTCGGTCACGTTTCCCCGAATGCCTCCTCTCTCTATCACATAATGTGGAAAAATTTCTTGAATAGGAAGTGTAAGTTTTTTTTGCTTTTCATCGTACTGCGATTCTTTGCTGCTATCTGCCTACTTTGTTGTCGGTACTGTTGACGATTTCATGCGAAAATAACGTTTTTTTTGCAGCGTTCAAACTTTTACGTAGAGCGTCATTTGCACTACGATCTCGTCTACGTAAGATGCCATCTTCTGCTTGCTGCTCGAATTGCTTCACAAAATACTCTATCCTTAACCCAGAAGTGAGTTGACTTGCGGCTCAAGTTAGGTTGGAGGGGGCGTTGTGGGGCAGAGAGTGTTCAAAACCATGACAAACGCTTTCATTTTCATCTTCACTTATTTCTTTTCTTGCACAAGCAAACTACTCACCCACTCCGGAGCTTCCTCCCGCTTTTAAGAATGGAATTGGTGTCGATGGGATGAAATAGTGCGCCGCGGTGCCCCTCCAAATACACTTGCGTTTCAGTTTTTTTTTGGTTCTTGTCAGAATCCACATTCATTTCTCCTTACCTCCTGTACTTCTGGACCATATTTACTCATAGATCTATGGAAACAGTATTGTCGCAAAGCGAATGTTAATTGAAGAGCGTGTTTTTTATAGCGTTTTTCCTCGACATAGTCGAGACTTGAAAGCGTACTGTCGAGACCTTAAAGCGTTTGTCATTCCTCAGCAATATCTTTACGACTCAAATAGTTGTTCGATTCAAATCTCTGCGTTTACTTATCAATATTTGTTCGAGAATTTAAGTCGATATTATCATACATTCCCATGTACCGGATCACAAAGTAATACTTATTTCATATAAATCACTGCATTCTCTCATTTTCTTCTTCCCCTCCATTCTCACATTCGTAGCCCTTGCGAACTGAGAACGATCGATCTGGTCCTTTCTATGGATGAAGGAAAGGCAACTTTTACTTCGAATAGAACGATTCAATTTTTCACCTATCATTTGTCTTTTATCGGATTCTATTGTTTGTTATCAATATTTCTTTTTCACAATATGTCAAAAATCTTAGAAAGCATGGAAAAGCCGCCTAGGATACGTTCTAGCGCTCCTGCGGACGAGAAGACTGCTGCTTAAAAGTGATGAGGGGATAAAATGAAAAAAGGATGAAGAAAGAGTTGCAGAAAAATCAGAGTAATTGTAATATCGGTGGCAGATTTGTGCGAAATATCAGTGCCGCTGGAGACGCAAAAGGTTAGCGATATTCGCGAAAGTGATAAAGAACGTTCGCGTAGGAGTGACAACCCACATTATTATACCAGTTTTTTCGCATCAGCTTGTTCGAAATAAACTCATATTTGGTAAAAATTCCCGAAATCCCCTCAAAAAATTGCCGTCTTTCTTATATGGATAAGCACAAATTTATTGCGCGGGTGAGCTGCAGATGAAGAATTACCATTTCAGGAAGGCTGCTCGAACTGTGCGTTTTCTTTCTGTCGAAAATGCTTACCGCATCGTGCTCTCATACCACAATACGCTAACAAACCCGTCACCGTCTGTTCACGATGTTTCGAAAAACTCAACGCTCAGACGATGAAGAACCAGGAGACGGATGGCACTAAGGTCAGTAACATTTTAAATTCTGTTATTTTTATGAAACGAGTTCTGCTTGAGTTTCTCAATTCCTCATGTAACTTGGTAAATCGAATAAGCCAACCTTCTGGAACGTGGCTGTCCTTGTGTGGCGCATTGCGTGGTTGCACCGCAAAGATGGTCTCCTGCTAAGCAGCACAAGCGCAAGCGCAAAGTCAACTCGACTGAATCTATCAATACCGCGCGGCGAAGGGGTATTGGGTGTGTATTGGAAGCGTACATTACCTGACTAGGTGCAGTGGACTAGAGTGATCCATTGAGGTACAAATAGCGGCGCTTGTCTTGAAACGCTGAGCTCAAGATTGCTGTCTATATCTGCTATGTGATACTATGAACGGAGCTATGTTGCGAGAAAGTGCAGCGGTTTCTCGGTTTTTTACAGGGCAAACCAGGGGAGCGGTTCTTTTTTCTTCTTTTTGCTCTTGTTCACAACGTAATAGAAAGACTTTTGACCTCATCAGTCCATCAGAACGTGTAGTTGCCTGCATGAAGAGTTTGCAGTACTCCTCGCCTGGCTGGCTGGTTCTCACCATTCATTTTCAATTCACCACTTGCCTGATTTGATGACTCATTGAGGTTGGGCCGAAACCTCAGAATTTGCCTCAAAGTTGCACCTGGGAGTAGTTCATGCCCTGAACACGGATATCTCACATGTTTTCCGCAACAACGACGAGCTACATGAACTGGAGTACCAGGCTTTCATTAGTACCAGAATATACGGCCAGGAAAAATTGGCGCAATCTGAGTTGAATCATTTTGTAATGTTTTTGTTGTTGCTAGGTAATGTTCAAGACCTCTTTATAGCTATGGTTCAAGGTGGATCTGTTTTCTTTATCCACACCCTTTTCATAACCCCTTTTCAACTATATAAATAGAGCACATGGTGAGGGGAAAGCGAAGAGTAGTCGTAACGATTCGCTTACGTGTGGATATCTCTTTCCGAAATACATTCAGCTTGCTGGTTTCATTAATTCGCCAAATGATGCAATTCGAACTTTAGATTACAAGAATAGCTATTGGTGATCCACCGCAAGCACAACATTCAGGAGCCGCGAGTACATCTTCAAAAAATTGGTGGGGTGACGGGTTGCCTCCGCCATCATTGAGGACTACTGTAGGTATGTCATGCGATGTTTAATGCTTGCTTTTTATGAAATTAAGAGGTGAAAAGGGAGTATTATGTTTAATTCGTCCAAGCAATGTATTATAGTCGGTGTAGTTCTCATTGAGCAATGAACTTCTTCTCTTGCTCTTTTTTTCGAAACATGCTTCGTTGCTGAGTGTATCTTTTGCGACCATGCTGTCATTCTTTTTTTAAATACTGTCACCTCCCGCCGGCTGGGAATAAGAGTTCTTCTGATTCGTCATAGATCTGAGGTTCCTGCTCACATGTTAGAACTTCCATTTTTATTTCATCTCTAGGTCATCCACAACCTGCACCTCGTGTTTTTCTCACGAGACACAAAATGGATGCCAACAGTGCACCTCGCGTTGATGAAGGCAATCATGACTTAGAGACAAGGTGGAAGAAAGCTCGCGATAAAGGTGAGATGTTGGTCTTATTTGGTTAATAAGGCCCAATTAACGTTCCACTGCTTTCTGCAAATAATTTAGAAGACTCCAATGAGGTCCTCACACTCTCCGAAATAGAGGAACGTCTTGCTGCCTTACGTGGTTGTGATGTGGAAGTCATTCGTCGGCCACGTTGCGTGAGTCATGTTGTTTTCACCCAAACATGTACTCGCGCTTGAAGACATTTTACGATAAATTGGTCACCCGTTTAAAAATGTCCCAGTCTTCTTCTATAGTAAGCCATGTTCCCCACTTCAATATCCAATTTATCGTCTAACCCGCCTTGGCAAGATCCGGGTCTTACAAGGGAAGGATGGTAGGTCGAAGTGACCATTTGAAATGAGATATACACCACTTGATGCGTCTTTGAACACTGATTCCAAATCTGCCTTCCAAATCTGCTGAACGATTCTCCGAAGGAAGTTTTGAAGCACAACAGCGCAACAGTAGTGCTCGGGACTCGCAGTCAAAACATCGTGGGATCAGTCCCATAGCGTGTTTGCGTTTTGCTTTCTTCAGAAATTCAGTTAAAAGGCCAGCGGAAGCCGTTTAGCTCTTTCCTTAAAGAATGGAAAACAGTAACCACGACAAGGGACCCATCCTGCGACGTTTTCACGTGAGACCCGCCCTCTGCCGTTGCGCTGTTCTGCTTCATACCTCCGTTCAGAGAATCGTCCAGCAAATTCGGTAGGCAGATTTGGAATCAGCGTTCGAAGTTGCATCTAGTGGTGTAATCTCATTTCAAACGGCCACTTCGACCTACCATCCTTCTAGTTAGGTCGAAATTAAGCCTCTCTCTGAGAAAAGTTCTGTGGTGCGCAAGCGGGGAGCTGTACACAAGCCTCGAGCTGACTTGACAGGGCCGAAGCGCCGAGGCCCTGAATGAAGCATTGGCCCCGCTCAACACCAATGCCCACCTGAGAATCAATGCTGCTAACTTTGCCACTACTGGGAAAAGGGTATCTATTTTCGTTTTCCACTCAGTTTGATCTCGGACTCTGCTTTTGGAGTGAGACGGCTAGGAATATCTCAAGGTAACTTTTATCTGTTGAAAATCTCGACTGCTATATTTTTTACAGTTGACTGAAAAATGGAAGAGGGCTTCAAACGAGCAACATCGCTGTCTTGTTCATTTTCAATGAAGCGCACTGTGATTGCCATCAGTTCCCAATCACCTCCCATTGTTTGATTTTCTGGCTTTCGAAAACTGAGTTGATTAGAATAATAACGTAATTTGACTTACACCATCTCTTCAGCTGGATGTCAAGAGAGCACCTTGTTGGAATAGTGTTGTAGCCTCTATGGTCATATCTTCAGATGTTCGAAACAGCAGAAAAGCCTCGCCCATCAGGGAAAACTGCAGAAGAACTTATAAAAGAGGCAAAGGATCTGGCTAAACTTGAAGAAGAATATGATGTGGATAACGAAATGGAAAGACGATTCAAACGTCTGAAATATGAAGATAAAGCACATCCTACGGAAACTGCAGACGGAGCTGACCCGAACCAGCTCACTTCAGGTTTGACACCTTAAGATTCATTAAGTTTTTTGGTTTCCTGTGATTTCTAGGCTTGTTACAAATATCACTGGTCGGTCGTGTAAATTTCACCGCAAATAATGAATTTCATCTGTAAATGATTTTTTTTAGAAGCATCCAATGAGCCACGATTATCTACGGTGTCGTCAGCCACTGCTTTCAGCGAGGCCACAACGAATGAGTTGGAAGAGATCAAAAGGTGTGGTTTGAGAAGATTTGAGTTACACGTCTTCTCAATTTTACGTCGTAGTTATAGTGTTGGCTGATAATTTTGATGAAAGTGGCGCTGTGGTTGGAGGATGGCGCGATTGAGTTTACCCCTATAGACCGACTTTTTAGCCTGCAATAGGATAGTTGGTGTGAGAGTGTTACGGAAGAATGGAAATGCAGACTAAACGTGGACGGATCGCATAAGCCATTGCATAGGGACAGTTCCATGAAAAGCTAGAGGTCAGATAACGGGCGTAACCCTTGAAGCACACATCAGCGCTTTTTTCTACAAATGGTCAGCTAAAGTAATCTCCCGCTATTTGACAATGTAGATTCTTCCACTTTATTGCAGTACCTGCTATCTACTGGTCTTTTCCAGTTCTTTCTATGAGAAATGATCTCTATGGGAAGCGTTTAGGGTCATATGTTGAACTATACCTCAGAGTCCCTAAGTGTCGAACGTTGGAGCGGATGCCCTCCCGCTGCCTCTTTATATATCTCGATAGCTGGTGGTCGAACGACAGATCGCGGACTCTGACATCAACTATAGTATGCTTAGCTATGAACTAGATATGTTGACCACTTGGGGCTGTGCTCATATTTTTCTTTACATACTCTCTGTTTTACCCATCAAATCTAGATCTCTCGGTTTTCGGTCTTGTATGCTTTATTTTTTTTTCGAGCCTTGTGTTCAACGATTGCTTCCTAACTATTTCAACCTCAGAATCTGGACAACCACAGAGGGGTACCATGAATTAGCTTAGGCCTTACCTCCTTTAAGTTTTGTGGTGTTGCCTTCCTGGCTAGATTCTTGATGCAGGTGCTCCCCTCTATTTTTTTAGCATTTTAATAGAATCGTAGCGGTCTTTTGAGCGGAATAAATAATGTATAAATAATAAGTTTGTTTGATATGCCGTCTTATGTGGGTTATTTACCATATTGGCGACAGCGCGCATTTTGGCTTTTTTGGCCACGTGGGACAGGGGTGATTTTGCAAGCGCGGCCGCCTAACCACGTATCCGTAAATTTCGAATGATAACTTCGAATGCATGCATCAATCGCACAGGGTCCTTTCTGCCATATTCAATTGATAAAAGTTACTCGGGGGTGTAGTGGTGAGATTCCGACCAAATGGCAAAGAGAAAGGAAATCTTAGTCCTGTTCTCTTTATTGGATGCCAAAGGTACTTTTGATGTGGTCGTGCCAAGTAAATATACATTTTACTATCCGTTTGGGTCTGTAATTACTTTTACTACACTTTTTTATTGGTATGTGCATGAGAATAGGAAGAAAACGGAGAGTGAATTGGAATACCAATGCTGTAGCTCTTGAAAAACTTCGGCTAAACTGAAGCATGTTTCACCATACCGTGAACCATGTCGTTTACAGTTATGTCATGTTTGATCCATGGAATAAATACAAACAAATCGGGAAGAAGCAGCGCATGCGCTGGAAAAACGGGTGACGATGGTGAGACGCGCAACCGCGTCTCACCGTCTCAAAATAGCTCCTGAGCGTAATAGGATTACTCATCAGGTTAATGGAAGATGCAGAAAAAAGGGTCAAAGCAAGTGAGGCGGACAACAAACACGTCCAGCAAGAGATGAAGACTGTATTAGCTGCAAGTGAGTGCTATTTATCAGTAACTTGTCCTTCGTCTGCCTGTGCCTTTCCCAGCCTTCACAGCGTTGGTTTCTTTTAGCTCGGCAGAAATCACTGGAATTGGAAAAGGTGAACAAGGAAATCGGGCAGTTTTGGAATAAACGGCTCGATAAGGTAAACACCAATCATTATTCCTTCAGTGCCATCATTATGTCACTGTTTCTAGATTGACTTATCTGAGTCGGACGAGGACGATGTTGACGATGAAGTCGTAAAAAAGATTATATTGGAAGCGGAGAACGCGACTCCGGATATTCCTGAAGATCCACCGGAAAAAACCGCTGCGACATCGCCGACTGTGCGGTCACCGTCGCCCAAGAAAGCTGGTTTATTCAGCAAGATATTCCGACGGTGACCAAAATAAGCTGGCGAATGGATTGTTAGAGCTGCGCCTCATTGGAGAAAGGGCGTGAATTCTTATGAAGCTCTTGCGATTATGTGCCACACAGCTCTGTGATATGGTGTTATATCTACTTCTTTAATTGAGAGATTTTCGTAATTCTGGAATGTTCTGTAATGGGGCTTATTATATTATGCAGATATAATAGTGAGATTGAATCGTACATATTTCTATAAACGCGCGTCATTTACATGGCTAATGTTTCTGACACTTGTTTTTTTCCTCAATTTCATTCATGCCAATCTTTTTTGTTGAAAATTTCGACCACGGCTCGGTTCATCGGTGTTTTTCGCATTTCTCATGAACCCGTGTAATAGCCCGTGTGAATTCTCGATTGTTTATTTGAGATCAATTCCGTTGAAAAATCCTCGCATTTCCTTTTTGTCTCGACTTTCTATCACGTTTTTATTCTGCTTCCCTTGACCGGGATATCTGCAGAAGCTACTGGTCGATGTAGACCAAATATTACATGTAAATAGCGACGAGATTCCAGAGATGGTTCCTAATAATTGTAATAAAGATTGAGGATCTAACTTTAGTAAAACAGACACGGGTTAGGTGGTTTCTATGGTTGAGTGACAATTCCTTGTTGAGAGAGATTACGGTAAAGCTTCTACAGCGCCATTTAGGGGTAGGGCGCGAAAAAAGCCCAAGTATTGCCTGGATTCGAGCATCATGAAATGGAGCAGGTAATATAATAAAAATAATTATCACGTTGTATGGCGTCGGAATAATGCATTTTCACTCTTTATATCATCACTGCACCCGACTTGTGAACCACTTTGAGGTAAGCCAGGGTCAATGAGGTTATCCCACAGTCTTATTCGAATTTGTTGGAAAGATCTGCTTCCCCCAATAAAAATGCACAATTTTTAATGTGTTGAATCAAAAGTCCTAGATGTTAACGCTAATCGTAAGCTCAATTTCCGAAGTGGCTGTACACTTTGGCTTCTTCAGGACCAGGATGGTAGCACAATCTCCACTAATATCTTGCTCGGTTTCACTTATTTCGAAATGTTTCTGGCACTGAAATAGGAGAGAATCCATTTGCAAACATTTAGCGCGAGTGGGGTTCGAACCCACGAGGACTTACGTCCATTGGAACTTAAGTCCAACGCCTTAACCACTCGGCCATCGCGCTACGGCTGACAGCCACTCACATCCACTTATGGATGTGAATGGTTAATTGATATGGAGAACAATGTTGCGTTGCAATGCGTCGCAGGCTTCAAAGATATTTAGTGCTCACTTTTCAAGCACGTCAGGCGATATGAAAAATGTTGAAAGTGATGGATTTCTACAAGGATTTGGGAGAGGTAGGAAAGTGATAGAGGGCGGCGTGTATCAAGCACTGCCAGTGTCATCCAGGGGCCGGATTCAATTCTTCTCAATCGGTTGGGGAGCGAAAATTACTTTGAATTTTCTGTCTTCCCAACTGGGTGTCCTCATAAAGGGCCTACATTCAGTGCATGTATGTATGTAGGTCAAAGTAAACACGCTTTAGATGGGTTTTTGTCCCCCAGCCCCTTGGCAGAGGTTTAAATCCGACCCCAGACGTGCTCTCTATCGAGTTTGGGTTATTGCTACCTGGCTCGCCGGCTGGTTCTCTCATATATGTATGTATGAAAGGGGCACGCATGAATCAAAGTGCCCCAAGTGTATCGAACGCAAATCGAATGCATGGCGCATATCCAATAGATATACATCGTATATCGAATTCTTTGTGACTTATGCAAGCATTAAATTATAAGCAATCTAATAATTGCCTACATAAAAGCGAGTTTATGTTTTGGGTCCGTCATGTGAGGATCCTCAAAGTGCTTGCACTGTCCTACTTTCCTAAAGGTGGAGACGTTCGCTGGAGATGAATAAACACCGTATTAATTGCATCAGGGTTTTATCAAGGATCTCTCAAACAGTCTTCGATGAGACCACGATTTTCAAAGTGACTGTACACTTCAGATTTTCAAGGAGTAGGATTATCGCAAGAGGTTGTAGAAATGAAGTGTTCAATATGTGACCCGTTTTAAAGGCAAGGATCAGGACCAGCTTGATGTGGTGATCACATGTGAATACGAAAGTAGGGATGCGAAGGGAGCAAAAGTGAAGAAAAAAAGAAAGAAAAGTCATCAAAAACGCAGGAAATATAAGCCATTTTACTCTACTCTGCGGAGAGGTTCAGGATGCAGGCAGAGAGCTGAGAGATAATGTGAGTCGCGGAGAGCGTAAGAGAAGTCCGAGTAGCGAGAGCATAGCAGATCATCGTGGCACGCAGAATTGATATCGGACGGTGGGCGGACCTTGCTTTCCGGGTGTAGGAGGATCTAAGTCCTAAGCGTTTAGCGTATCAGTGACGCGCCTAGAGGTGCTAAGATGTCGTGATCTCTGTAAATGCAGACGTATCCCTCCACCCACGGGAGCGACTTCCTTAGCGAGGCTGAGCCCGACTTTTGCCTCTAAGGCAATCAAAGTCAGCTTGTATCAGCAGCTCTAAATGATATGTAGGCCATGCAGTTCAGCTGGCTGAATCGGTAATTACCTTACTTCCATAAGGATCGATCCTCTCTCTACTCCAACATATTGTTCTGCCACCCGATCCCTAAGAAAGCTAGCGGATTTCGGAGTGATCGAAGCTCTATTCTCTTCTTGTCTTTTACTTGAACCACAACTTGTAATCGCAGAAGCTTTTGCATCATTGTTTCAGCGGATTTCATCAATAACTCAATGATTGGGATAAAATTACACCAAAGTTCACATCATCATGAAATCCTTCCCAACTTGCCGCTATGAGATTGGGAAATAAAACACCAGAGTTTCTCCCAGCAGAACAACGCCAGAGTTTCTCCCACCAGAACAATGTCACCGTTGAGTACAGGTGGATAGCAACTCTTTAGGCTCCCTTTTTAGGCCTTTCACATTCAATGCATTTGCTTGGCTATTTGTCTTCATTTTTCGTTGGGTACATTTAGGCTCTTCAAGGGTTTTTACATATTTTCTTATCCTTATTTGATCATAGTTGCCTTGTCCAGCCGAACGCACCTGTCGCCGGTGGGCGCTAATCCCATGAGGAGTCCGGGTGCAATTACGCCGAACTTCCCTAACAATGAGATTCCGGCAAGAAATTGCGCGACAAATCTGATGCCGCTGAAGATCGGACTCGCTGATACAAGCCACCACGAACAATTAGAGCTTTACCATGCTACGCTCCATATCGGTCGCCGTGCTATGCGTTCTCGGTAAGCACTTAATTCGTTGCATTCGTTTACCAGTAGCGATTTTGTTTTATAACGAGAACACAATGTGTTAGCTTTCGTAGAAACGTCATCATAACAATTACAATAGTAATGAAGTGAGGAGTTCATCTCGATAAGAGGCTTTCTCTAGCCGACCTGAAACCGTATTCCCTTTTTGACGTCGCTTATTCTCTGTCAGTGGCCACTTTCCTGACTGAGCTATTGAGATCGAATAGGCAGTGACTTTTAAGAGGTTGTATCCCCCTTCAAAGCCATGCGATATTTTCATCAGCCTGCAACCTCAAAACAACACTTTTTGTTTTTAGTACCTGTCAGTCTTTCGTTTCCTATGTGCACCGATGGTCATCCTCCCTTAATGGAGCTCAACGACGCGTTCCCATGCTCCAGAGGATGCCCAAAGGGTTTCGATTGTGAAATGCAGGTAAATTATAATAAACAAGTAATAATTGCTTGCTTTGGCCAGCAGATGGCAGAATTTTCAGAATGAGCTCTATATCCACCATGGGGAGGGAGTAGTCTAGCGGCAAGTGGCGCTGCTTATCACCCGAAGCGCGGGGGATCAAATTCTATATCGTGCGCCAACCAAGCATTTCATCCCTATCGAATCAATTAGTTGGTACCGGCTTGTCTGTTAGAGTGAGAACGCTGAGTTCTACATTGGCTGACCCGCACGTCATTGTGCAGGCCAAATTGCATTCAATTGCCGCTGTTATGAAAGGAAGTGTTGTGCGCGGCCGGCGCATCACACTGAAGGTTTTATCGTCACCGACAGCCCTTTTTTCTCAACCCTTTTACTTCTGCGCAACGCTTTTGGCTACGCGAAGTGTGACTGTTGTCAATAGAGGTGCAAAATGAAGCCGCTTTGTTTTAAATTATGCTCTTCGAACTGGCTATTTCATGCTGTTGTGTGGGTTTAAAAGGTGCTGCTTACCACGCGCGGTCCAGGGATCAAATGATGGGTCGTGCGTCGTCTCGGCCAATTAAGCCTTCCATCCCTCCATGGTGGGTTTTATTGATACAAGAGTTGTCTGGAAGTATAAAAACACTGACTTGTACACCGTCTGGCTCTGAGTCATTGTATAGGCCAAAACGTATTCAATTGCTAGTACGAATGTACACCTAGAAGTTGGATGCGTGCCGCATCCCAAAAAAGGGATTAATCACCGCAAAGGCTTTATCCTTTTATCCTTATCCTTACATGTCTACGTCCGATTCTCACTGCTTTTGTGGCCAAGTGGTAGTTTAGAGAGTTCTTCGATGAGTTTTTCCACTTTAGGATCCTTTACTCACTGCATCGATGGGCATCTGTTGTGCGAATCGGACCGAACTGCTTCTGTTATACGGCAACGACAACCAGAAACATGCTGATCCGATTTGGAATCGGAAGGATCCCATCCAGTCCGTAAAAACCACTTCCACGACGGCGCCTCCGTCTCCTCAGCTGTCCACACCTAAAGTTAATAACGTAGCCGAAGCAAATACTGATTTTCATGGTTCTTTGACTACATCTACCAGCAGCTCAGTCTCCACGACCGAAGAGGCTTCTTCATCATTTCCTGCGCTAACCACCCCTCCAAATGAGGAAAATTCAGTTGTTGTAACTGAGAACGATGAGGTTTTCGATGAAACATCTCCAGCATCAGAGACAGTCGAGGAGAAATCGGTTTCGATAGATGGCTCTAGTGCGTCTAATTCAACCGGTTCAACTGTTACAACCGCTGCAGGCGAAACAAGTATTTCTACTGATTTGCCAAAGGTAAAAATACAAGAAAACAGCACACAGAAACAAGATGAATCGATTGGGGAACAGGCAAAATCCTCATCGCTGCCAATTCAGACCAAGCGAGCTTTGAATAGCTTCAGTGACAAAGGAACAGAGACGGATTCCACTGCCTCTACTTCCGGTAACGCTACCGTTGCTACGGTGGAAGCTCTGAACACAACTGTCAATGAAAAGCTGGATTATGAGGATGCCTCAGAAGGCTCCTCAGCCCCAATAGAGGACTCGGTTAAGGTCTTTTCCGCGAGGGTTGACGACGAAACCTTGACTGGTGGGCCTGACCATGGTTTCACAGACCCAGATGTGGAAGAACCAACCTTGAAGAAAGGCCAGTCAGCAGCCAACAAGACCGCTCATGACGTAGATCGAAGAGATGCCACAGGAGATTCACCTCTGGTGCTGAATGGAGCTGCTGCTTCAGAGGAAGGCCAATCGACCGAGAAGAACGCCGTTGTTGAAGCTGTCGACATAGCACCTTCCAGTAATAAAACTACAGAGAAATTAGAAGATTCAAATAAGGGTCAAAAAATATCAGATATTCTACAAAATAACGAGCAAGACACTTCTCCACCCGAAGATGAACAGACGACTTATTGTTGCGAAAGGCAGCCATATATGTAAGTCATCTATTTCTTACCCTCCATGTTTTTAAACCCAGGTACATTCAGATTCCGCTGCCGTTCCAACTCAGTGGACACTCAACCGACCATTCGATGGTATCTCAGTGAAAATGGCGAATGCGAGTACTATCCATGGGGATATTGTCCAGGTTTCATTTTCAAATTTTTGTCAGAAGAAAGTTCCAAAACTCGGCGAGATTCTAGGCGATCGTATTGCGGAGTCAACAACTATCAGAACCAAGACGGAATGTGAACGGGAATGCATGAAAAAGGAGAAGGGTGGTACAAAAGGTGGGATTTCCTACTTGTGCTCTTTTTTCTATGTACAATGGTAGTAATGTATTCCTGTCCTTTCCCCTGAATCTGTCCTTCTTCCTAAAGGCGGATTTCAGCCTCTTTGACCTGGGAAACTGAGCGTTTGGTTTCATGCGTGGTGGCACGATGGCAGCTAATTGTCGAATAAAAGAATATTCTTTCTACAATGGAACCTTTTTCTGCTTTCCCACCTGCAACAAATATCCAAATTACGCAGCACATGTACGTTATAGGGCCCGATATTGCTAGCTGGTAGGCTCTTCTTGAAGGAAACGATTACGATAAGGAGGAAGCCTATCGGGGAAGCATATTCGCCATACGAAACAGTTACTAGGCTGCCAAGGAAGCCAACTGTGGCGCTCTCGAGCTTTCACTTTCACTGATTGCTGAGCAAAACTGCACTCCGCCCCTAAAAGCGATCCGCCCACTAGTTTGGTTGGTAAATTGGACGAGCTCTGTTGCCAGCAGCGGCACAAATGGAGCAACTCGATCGGTGCATGGTTTGGCATGTTGCCATCAGACGCAATGCGGTAAAGTCGTTCATGCGTTAGCTTTCTGAGCTGTCACCCGCTCACAAGCGAAAACCATTTGCCAAAAAGGGGGTCCCGTTTTGGTTTTCCGACAGATTTCTCTGCCTTTTCACCACCGGCGTACCATTGCGCACCCCATGTCCTCTGTAAATACTTCTAGAGAATGTCGTAATCACTGCTTTTAACAAATGGACTTTAAAATCCTCCCAGTGAGGGAAACCTGTCAAAAAATTCATTCAATTTCACAAATGCACCCCCTGTCCCACCCCATCGTATTGCATCCATCTGCCAAACGGCATTTCCCGAAAAGGTCCGCCTACCAAGTGACTCCGCCCACTTTCACAAACAGTAATTCATATTGGTATCGATACACACATACAAACATACACCATACAGGCATAATGGTTATATTCTCGGATTTTATTCAAAATTTCAGGAGCTCTGCCTGAAGTGCCGGCCGGTTTCTCTGACGATGATGAAAAAACAGAGGCTGAATTGGAACAGAAAGTACTGGAGTTGCAGGAAAAACCTGAAAACACGTCATCCACTCCTGAAGGGAAGAACACCGCCGTCGAGCCTTCTGCTGTTACTGATTCTGGAGAGCAGCGCAACGACAGTTCGTCTTCATTTGTCCATGATAAGGCTGTAAATACAGCTACGG
Source organism: Teladorsagia circumcincta (assembly GCA_002352805.1). NCBI lineage: Eukaryota > Metazoa > Nematoda > Chromadorea > Rhabditida > Trichostrongylidae > Teladorsagia > Teladorsagia circumcincta. The sequence goes on from KZ345253.1 coordinate 55,088, forward strand.
ATCAAGTCAAGGAGGTCGTCAGTGATGCATTGCCAGCAGTCACCGAACTTGACACAACTTCGACGATTGATAAGAGTTCAAATCAGAGCGATGTGTCGCCCACCGACGAAGAGAAAGCACTCGAGGGGGAGGTGACTGAGAATTCATCAATTCTCAGTATTGTGGAAACGAGTCAGAATCAAACAACAGAGACGAAAGCTGTTGTAGCAGTTACGATTGAGCGAAAAGAAAACGTACTTAACGAAGGATCGAGAAAGCACATCTGCGACGACTTGAACGAAGGAAATCAAACCACAACCGAAACTGATGAATCCAAACAAACTGAAACGGAATTGGCCGAGGGTTCCGGAGAAGCTGGAGATGAGAAAAGCAAAGGTATGTCGTATCTCTTGAAAACTGCTTCCACTCGTACGCTTTTTTCGTGAAAATTCCTTTACCACATGAAATACATGGCTTTGTACGTGAAATCTGGGCTAGAAGGAGGGCAGGTTTTCAGTAGTTTCCAGGCTTTCAAGTAATGGTCCCAACAGGGTCGAAGTGGGCGTGACGGCCAACGGTCGCATCCCCTCTTGCCAGCCGTGGAGATTTGTTCATGATCACTATTTGCATCGTGAATCGACTTTAAATAGCCCCTGTGGTCTCAAATCGATCGCAAATGCCTCCGCAGCCAATCACACGATCACCACGCCTAGCAAGAGGTGTTGCGACCGGTGGCCGCCACGCCCACTTCGACCCCGCTAGGACTGTTGCGAAATTGAAGATGAGTTGGGCTGCGACGAAAAAATGGGCAGACATCGAAATAATGGGATCTATTGAACCGTTAACGTAGTACATTACTCGTACACGGACAGTAAGAGGAGTGATAAGATCTAAGGGTGCGGCCCGACAAGCAATTCGCAGCGAAGGATATACTCCCAGCGACATAGCGAGGCCCTCCCCGAGGCGCTATCGGCGCGGCACGACTTCCGAGTGGCTTCCACTTGCCACAGTTCTCTAGGTGTTGAGCAGAGAGAGAAAGAAAGAGAAAGAGAGATAGCGTTAACGTCGAAGAGGGCAGAACCGATGAGAGCCGCATCAGTGCGAAAGTCAGTGGGCAAGGAAGGGTCCACTCCTCCGGTTCGAGGACGTTTCTCATATTTTTTTCTTTCATCCGGCACCACTGATCACCTCTACCATGATTCTGATGAACTGACTCCTGATTG
>KZ345253.1:82282-98000 GCA_002352805.1 Teladorsagia circumcincta
AGCGTGCCTAAATCCTTAGCGCCTAGCGTGCAGGGGCCGTTTTTTTCGGTGTAGGATGATGGGAGGAGCCCTGCACTAGCCTCTCTTGTCCTTCTAGCCACTCAAGGGCTCATAGGGTAGGTCTAAGCGCGAACTTTGCCTTTAACGTGTCCCAGCTCAACAGCTGCAAGAGCTCATGTCTTAATGCTTTACAATATAGAGGGTTGCAAGTAGAGACTCGCTACGGGGCAAGGGTGTTCGGGAATCCTTAACGCCTCTGTTTACCTTGCTCGCAGCCCAGCAGGAAAATAGCAGACTGGGACGCTGTGAACGTAACCACCAACGAATTTGAGTTGATGTGGTCTATTGTATTGTAGACGCTCTTTCGGGCGTGCAATGGTTGGGATTCACAATATTTGTGAATGTGCAACAGAGGCGCGGGAGCCCTCGGTTTTCTGGCTCAGGGAAAACCTGGACCCACCCGCCTCGTGGATTCCACTTCTTGCAATTGTAAATCCTCCCCTTCGGTCAGGAAACCCTGGCTTCTCGCAGGGCTAAACCATCTCTGCAGGAAACGCCATGGATGCAGGCAGTGACACTGGATTGACATGTATCTGGGCAGGAACATCTTTGATGTGGCGTGCTAGAGAATTAGAAGGAAACCGCTCACGAAACGCAAACACTTCATGCGCTGTGTAAATCTTAGGAAGCAATGCTGGACAAGTGGCACGCCGATTTTTGGAATACGATATTCGGGAAATGTATGTCGCGGACACTAGTGCCCAGTTATGATTGAGAATCAGTAGACTAAGGTAAGCCTTGGGGAGTAACACCTCGCACCCTTTGATGAAAAGCAAAGAATTCGTGAGCCAGGGAAAATGTAGCCAATTCAAGAGGAGTGGGTGGTAGGAGGGGGGGGGGGGGGTGAGACGAGTAACTTGACATGCGTGAAAAACTGGGATGTATGAGTCATTCCCGTACCGTCTTCTTACGTCGTAGCAGCGGACACCAGTCCCCACGTATATTTGCGCCTACCGTACTCAAAAAATTCGCGTACCCACCCGGTTAGCATTACCACCCATCTTGGCCGATGCTATACCTATCGCAAACTTGAGGCTAATTGATCATTCAATTCTTCAAGTGATGCCAAATTGACAAGTAGAGAAGCACACGAGTAAACCGGAGGGAAGGACAGTTACAGCGTTTTTATAGATAGTGATCATGATCAATTGATTCATTTGTAGATACAAAAAGGCAAACACAGCAAGCAAGTTATTTGTACAGTAAATAAGGCTTGCGATGACATCTCCTATCCTGAAACGTCCCGTTTCGCTGAAAAAAAATTCGGTGGGGAAGAAATGTGTATCCGTATCAAATCTTGTGTTTTTCTACAGATTCCACTATTTTTGGATAAACGACCTCAATGTTGACGGCAGATTGGATGGAATTGAAATAATGAAGTCCATGTTGCATTCACATGACGGTCATTTAGGTATGTTCGGCAGGACAGTGTACTAAACGTACTCAATAGGTAGTTTAGATCGCCGTCATACTCGGCGACGCTCGATCGCGATCGCTCCATTGCTTGCCAATCGCTCTGCGCCCGTCGCTTGCACTTTTGAGCGATTGCGCAATCGCTCAAAAGTGGGCGATTGGCTCCACCCGCGATCTATACCGTGGCCGACTGCATTGATCGTGGGCGTCTCGGCAGAACGACGGGCAAGGTGAGGCGATCGCGGTCGCTCCATCGCTTGTCCGTCGCCGAGTATGACGGCGATCTTACACTTGAACTGGCCGTTAAATCAGAAAGTATTTCAGCCGAAATACTATCCGATGAAAAAGTTGAGGAGATTGTGGACAGAACGCTTGACTTAATGGATTTGGACCGCGATGGCTTGATCGACTTTGCTGAGTTCAAGAAAGGAACAACGCCCAAATAAACTTCTACTATGCACAACCGTGGTGACATTCATAAATGACAACAATGTTTGATCATTTGGTGTTGATTTTTGACACAGTTGAGTTCTATTAGGAGTAAATATGAAATTTTGTTGCTTACTAATTTTACCATACGTCCAGAAAAAAAATTTCATCTCAAAATCGCCCTGGTATTTTCGTCGCTCGCCCCTAATACCTTTCTGAGAGTAGCACTGCTGTAAGGGAAGCTGTCGTACAGAACGACAAAAGTGAGTGAAATACCCCGTACAAGTGAAGGTGTTTCTTAGTTATAGGAGTTACGAAATGTGTTCACTGCGATGCAGTTTCCTCCAACGTGCCATCATCACATAACACCTTCGCAACTGCGGGGGTCGGATGCATGGCCTATACCGAGACAAAACCGGACGATGACAATTGCCCCTTTATCGCCTACGCTTTTGAGAAACGGATTCTGGACGCGAACTTCAACTCCTTAAAACCGCTTTTTTCATGTCCCCACGAAATTAGGGAAATATTGTTTTCAAATAGTAAAAACCTGCATGAAAATTTCAGCGTGCTCGACACAGTACGACTGACACTCTTTCTCCGAATAGAACGCTTTCAAGGCAATTTCGACACTGCTTGGTAACAAGGAACCTGGCTCTAAAAAATCCTACCATCACCTGTTCGAAAGATTATGAAATATAGGAATGGTAGCTTTTTGAATAGGGCGTAGATTTCCATGATGCAGGGATCCAGCTAATTTGACCCAGGGAAAATGGAAATACTTGCGGCGCAAATCAAAGTGTAGAGGCCGTTCCAAGACCCCGACTCTAGTGGGGTCGTGCTGCTCAACCATGTCTACGAGCATGACCTGGTGGGGCATGAGGGCTAAGTTTCTGAGTTGACCCGCGCTGTGAACCATTTCTGCGAACTCTCACCGAAAAAGGTAGATTCACACATTCCACCTTTTCATTCCCTTTAAAAACTAGCCTTACCCCCCTCCCCTCCCCTCCCCATTGCATGTCGCCATACCCCCTGACCTGGCCACATGGCCCTGGCTCACATATCCCTTACATCGCTTTGGTGTTACATTTGGGGGGGGGGGAGCAAGCAAGCCACACGGCGTGTCTGTTTCGAACGCAACAAGTTTCCACTAGATAAAGGAAAGCAGCGATCCTGACTGCTTCTTCACGACCTTTACAACACTGTAAAAACTCCATTAGAGACCGAGAAAGGTCCAGAATCTCATCACACGATGTTATAGGTACGCTCACAGGATGAGCGGATGATTGGCTGGTCTGGATACCTTTAAATTATTAACCGAATTCCATAACTTTTCGAAAGTAGCAATATATTGGGTTGGAAAGAAAGTTCTGCAACACTGTTTCGTGAATTCTCCTATTTTTTGAAAACTTCGTAGGTAACATCCATGACCAAGAAATGGTAGAGCATTCCCGAAGCTTTCACCCGACTGGTGGATGTAGGCGTTGTACTCAATAATCATCCAAGAAAATTCAAAAAACCTTAACCACTCACCAATCTGCCCTCAGAGTCACTGTTTAGAACAAATATCCCTATAACTAAGAATTCATGTCAACGACCATTACTACCGCAGAAGCTTCAACGGGGATGTCACTCACTGCTACAGCGTGTTTCACCTGCACCAGCGCTTTCAATCCCTTGATATTTCTGTAAGAGGCCAGCAGCGCCATGGACTCCTCATTACAGATGGGATTGTTACGGAAGCCCCACTACAAATTGTTCGATATGGGCACCGTTGTGAAGATAATGGTCTACACTGCAAAACCTCCGAAGTTGGCCGAGGCAGCTCGCCAAAGGTTCTCGTACCGCGAAAATGTTTACTTTTTTCATGACATTGTAAATCGCCGTATTCCGAAATGAACCCCTCAAAAAATTCTGGAGTTGCGAAGAGATTTCGTACTCATCCAGCGTATTCCCCTTGGTCAACTCCTAGATGGTCACTACCTTTTCCGTACCTTCAGTCTTCATCTTTATGGCGAAATAATTAGACGATCAACTTCAAGTCGGAAGTGAGTTCGCTTGCCTTTTTGACCCGCACTCGGCCACGTTTTGAAAAAAGCGCATCGCAAAAATTCCTGAGCTTTGGGGACAATTGTGGAAACTAGTGGTAAATATACAGCAGGTCAGGATTTGTAAACAAAAAAGATAAAATTAAAATTAAAAAATCAAAAAAGTGTAGCAGAACTTTCTTTCCAACCTAATAGTAAAAATAAATACGACTCACCTGGCTTGGCGAAAATCCCACTCTTAGGAGTAGCTGCGCGCATATCCTGCAATACACGCTGCGCGTGGATACAACATTTGCAGGCGCTATCGCAGAATACGGGGTACCCTCTGGGACTAAGCTTAGGAGGGGAAGGAACTCCGCAAAAACGAAAATGGATCACACACCCTCGAGCCTCCCGCCTAAGGCTTAGTCCTGCATTCACCGAATAGGATATACATATCTCACCTGCAGGGCGAAAACAGGCCCCCGTATATTGCTATAGCGCCCTTGCACTTGGTACCTTCGGTTGACTCATAGACCTAAATGTGGCTACCATCAGAGTGCTTGGAGTACAGCAGGATGATGAATTTGAATTGCAGCTCTCTAGAATACTGAGATAAATAATATCCTGAGGAATCCTACAATGTTAATGGATCGTCATGAAAGTTCCGAAAAATCAAGAATAAACTGCATTCGCCCACCTTAGCAAGGCAGTATGCACTATCACCGGCTGTAGAAATATTTGTTCATGTGCTCTTCCATCATTCTGTTCTTGTCTATGACGCTGTAGCATCCGATTCCACCGACATTACACTCTCCCGTGGACCAAGTTCGTGTCTTCTCGACATATTCTGACCTGTCTTCATGAATCTGCTGCTGTTTATCCTGTTTTCGGTCATTTCTTTTGTCGGTAATTTTATCAGTCTTCAGTTGTCCCTAACATCAGCACAGCTGCAATTTGTGAAAAGACCCTCAAGAGTGTTCTCAAAAAAGAAAGCCTTAGCGTTCTTCGTCGCGCACTTTGGAACCCCGAAGCGACACAAAACCTATCTTCGTTAACTCTTTTTACCCATAAGGACGACCAACCCATGTGGTTGAATCGTGGAACGCGCCCTTAGGACTGAGTGGCCACTTTGCACAGTATTACTTTGACACTCAAAAATTCATGATTTTCAGAGCTATTATCGTTGCAGGATCGGAAGAAGCGCATTTTGGTGATCACAATCTAATCCATGATGCACAGTGAGTACTAATCATCGAGTCATCCGCAACGTTCCTATAGTTATAGTGCAATTCTTTCAGACATATAAAGGAGCACTTGAAAAACAAAATTGATACCAATGCCTCCACCACTGAGGATCAGCGACTGTGAGTAGCCTTGAATTTATCGATCGACGCTACTTATAGAAACACGGGCCTAATCTTTTCAGTGGTAGGAAAGTCAGTATTGCAGACACCCTCCGTGTCAAGACTTGAGCCGTTTGGACACGGTGAGCACCTGATATGAGGTAAATTACGACATTTCGTGCCGCAGTCACGTACAATGCGCAACGCATTGACGCGCTGAGGGCGATGTCAGACTTTGCGAATCTATTCATTCGCCAGCGATTCGCTAGCGATTCGCTAGCGAATCGCTGGATCTGAGCGTTGCGCCGAGCGAAATGAACTTTGTACCAGCAAGTCAAACTATGTACCAGCGAGTCGAACTATGTATCAGCGACCCAATAGTGGCGGGACTCAGTGCTCAAAGGAAGTCCCGCCACTTTCAAACAGCGTCACTGGACAGCAAATCCAGTTTGAAATTGGCGCGCTTCCTTTAAACGTTGGCTCCCGCCACTATTGAGTCGCAGGTACATAGTTCGACCTGCTGGTACAAAGTTCGACTCGCTGGTACATAGTTGGATTCGCGGATGCAAAGTTCGATTCGCTGGCGCAACGCTCTGATCCACCCATTCGCTAGCGAATTGCTCGATTCGCAAAGTGTGACATTGGCCTGAAGCGTGTGCTCACCTCTTACTTCTCGTTTTCTCGGCGCTCTCTCAACGAGGAGAGAATGCGGCTAGCAGAAGGCTCCGGGTGGCTTCGGTGAACGCGGGTGTTGGGGTCATTACTCCGCAACGCGCACTGTACGTGACTGCGGCAGGAACGTCGTAATTAACGCTTATTCTCGGTGCTCACCGTGTCTGAACGGCATAAGCCTCCGTCGAATGAGTTTTTTCTGATACCCCTTCGATAAGTTCTCTTGTCAGAATTCATGGCTATTGGTGTGGGTGATAGTTTAAGGATACGGTGCTATAATGCTTCTGTAGCACTACCTTCGGAATGAGTTTTAAAACACTGAGGAGAATTCTGACCGCTGCTGCCCTTAATCACAAAATGCGCATATTTCAATTCGAACCAAAGCTTTCATTCAGAACAAAAACCATTGATATGTGCTTGTTTTGGCCAATAGGAAATGAGTCCAGTCACTTCGTTTGCTCAGAGTTATTGAATTGTGGATGCGATGAAAACGTGAAGAGCGTCACTGCACAATGGAGGACAGATAAGATAGAGAGATGAGACACTGATTCAGTAAAACTGTTCCTCACAGCAATTTCGTATAATAAGAAAGCTCACTGAAAAATTGTTTGACGATTTCTATTGTATTTGAAATCTTTCTACAGATTCCACTACTTCTATATAAATGACCTCAATCTTGACGGAAATCTAGATGGACTTGAAATAATGAAATCTATGGTGCATTCGCATGACGGCCACTTAGGTTAGTCCATTAGAACACTGAAGTAGGCACATGTAATAGCTCATTTGCATTGGAAATGACTTTCATAACATCAATTATTTCAGCCGAGGTTCTCACCGACGAGAAGGTTGAACGTTTGGTGGACAGTACGCTGAGCTTAATAGATCTGAATCGTGATGGCTTGATTGACTTTGCTGAGTACATGAAAAGGTCAAAGCAGCAGAACCCAAACTAAGTTTTCCATGTGCAAAGCTTTTGTTACGGTATAAACGATTCTTGTATTCTTTTGATTATTGTCCCAGTTCGTACCGAACTGCAGGCGCTAGTGATATTCCCGATTTTACATTCGATGATGACTAGATATCCAATAACATCGCTCTCAAACGTAAGAGTTTACAATCCAAACAGAGCCCTCTCATATTTTTTTTTCTATTTTTTAATAGAAGAGCTGAGTGAACAGCAGTACAGTCCTTAGGCCGATGTTAGACTTTGCGAATCAAAGGACTAGCTAGCGTCTGCGGTCCCGTCGCGGCCAGCAATCATAATTTGGCTGGTAAGGTAACGCGACCGCGAGCGACCGACGAATCGCTCAATTTGCGAAGTCTGACATCGGTCTCACGAACATCCACAGAAAAATTAAGGATCCTGTGAAATTCACTTCGTAGGCAAAGATATCCCTTTTTTCTTCCAGACGCGCAAATCTGCTCTGACATATTGTTGGAAATTCTGTTTTCCACCCCGTCAAAGCTCTATTGTATCTCCAGAAGAGCTCAAGCTCCGGCTAGACTTTGAAAAGGCAAACTGCAGAGCAAGTGATAGCTTGCTACCAAGATGAATAGCGCATACATCCAAGCATCTGTGATCAGCAATCGCGAGTCTGATGGCAGTATGGGTGCTGTAGTCAACAATTCACGGGTGAATTCACTTATCCACTCAGTGGTCAATCCTTGGCGATCTCTCCAACAACAAAAGATCGGAAAACCCCGAATCGAATACCAGCAGGATAACAGGCCTAACCAACACCACTGTACTGCTTCGGGCGTTCCGTCGAACCTAATAAGGTTTATCTCATTTGCCCGCTATGAGGTAGATACTATCAGGTTGAAGCGCGATCGGTGTTACCAAGCGAACAGATGTTGCCTCGATCGCTGTTTTGGAATGCGCACAGAACGATGTTCGTAGGCACCTCTGATGTATAGACGACAAAATGGACAGAGTTCATCGTTCAGTTGTACGATCATGTCCTTCGCGAGACACCATCAGAGCAGTCAAAACCACGATGCTCCCGAAAGCAGTCCATACGACGGCCAAAGCCGCCTCGCCTGATGCATACCATATTGACTTTGAATTTAGATGGCACCATCCCGATTGGACATCCAGACGAAGAGGAAGCTGATTCAGTATACCTGGGGAAGCCACAGGCTAAACGCTGAAGACGAGTGAGAAGCATAAGAAAGTGAATAGCTCGATTTCTGGGGTGTAGCCTTTGTCCAGCTCCTGCAATAGACTTACAGCTTGGCGAGCTTCTGCAGAAGGTCTATGCGAGCATAGGGTCTATGAGGACGAGTTTGCTCAATAAATTCACTGCCGCTATGGTCCCGACCTGTCGAATGCCTTCTTGTCGAATGTCATCTTGTCAATGTAGAAGGCCATACAGACGAGATTCACAGCAATTTCACATTCACTCAGGCTGAGGAACGGATAAACGGGAAGCTACCGAGTCGAACACTCGCTCGCCCTTCGCTCTTAGGATAGAAGTATAAAGCATCGTTGATCGCTGCCTTTTAGACTTATTTTCCTTCCACTGGGACATTCATAGAGGGAATGTATTGAGATTTAGCCTATAAAATGAATTGCGGGGGTCAGCCGATGGTAAACGCAGTGTTTCTCTCCTCCAAGACAAGTCTGCTATCGATTAAGCGTCCGGAAGACGGTCGACCCAGGATTTGATCCGCGGACCGCACGCGCAAAGCAGCGCCTCTTGCCATCCTAGCACTTCCACCCATCCTTTTATCTTTGCTCTTGGTCATGTCCAATGGTAAGTATTGGAAGGATGACTGGGATAACTCGTATGAAGATCTTGTAGATTTGAGCAGCAGAGTATGAAGATGAAGGGGTGCCGCTTGTCACGCGGGGCAAATCTCGACCCCGACTGATCATTTTGCAATCAGTCATGTTCCACGCTTTCGGGTGCAGATTGTGGTACCAGACTCGTCTTGTGGAATATAAACTTTGACTTGTACAGAAGCTGTTCGCCCCAAGACTTCAAATTATGCCGCGCCAAGATTGACTGATAAATAGCCGGTGCTCTTAGGCGCTTCCTCCCATCCTGATGCTAATCTGGGAAAGAATTTCTTCCATTTTTGTTTTTCTCTGTTCTGAAATTGCGATAAGCAGAGCGATTTCCTAGCGTCAATCTAAGCCGATGTCAGACTTTGCGAATTGCGCGATTCGCTACTAGCGATTCGCTAGCGTCCGCGGTCGCGTCGCGGCACCAGCCAGTTGAGTGATTCACTGGCCGCGACGTGACCGCAGACGCCAGCGAATCGCGCGCTTTGCAGAGTCTGACATCGGTCTAACACTCTTTTGTGAACCGTTTGACCGCGAACGTCTTTCCTCCGAAGTTGGTTGTAGCTGTTTACTTTCTTTCGTATTGTTCTATTAACAATTCCCATACTGTGCTTTATACAATATTTTGCGAATTTTAGGTTTTTTGCATTTTATATTATTTTATGTTATTTTTATTTTGAGTTTTATACAGGCTAGGAGCCATAGTAATCACTATAACTGAATAAATAGTATCGAACATGTAGATCATTTGATGAAAGACGTCCAGATGACGCTAATTCGCCTCGGAATGTTCACTTCTTGAAGTACGAACTCGTTCCCATACCCATGCCAAGTGGCGAACCAGCTGCACCACCGTAGAGTCCTCCCAGACCTGATCCTAAAGCTCCGCCATAAAGTCCTCCGGAACCATACGGTGATCCTGAATATGAAGAGAAATTGGGTAGGGCGAACACATTTTCTTGAAAGATTAATTCAAAATTATGTTGCGAGTTAGAGTTACCGTAGCCGCCAGCTCCCATTCCCATTGCTCCTGGCATTCCAGACATTCCAGACATCCCCATTCCATATGGACCTGGAAAGGCGTTTCTCACTGAACGGCTAGGCAAGTATTTTAAACAACTTACTCATGCCCATTCCGAGCATTCCTGGATATGCTCCCATTCCATATGGTGATCCCATTCCACCCATTCCACCCATTCCAGCCATTCCACTCATTCCACTCATTCCACCCATTCCACCCATCGATCCTGGTAAAAATTAGTAATATATAACGCTTTAATACACTGATAGTAGAGGAGGAATTCACGATGAAAAGGACAGTCAATTGTCAAGGTAGAGGTGGGCAGCAGTGCAGAGATGAAGAAATACCATGAGAACCGGCTCAGAGCTGAGAAATAGAACCGCTCCTGGGCCCTCCACTGCCGCATGGAAGCGGCTCTCATAGGCGCTACCTTCTCCATATCAAGCCCTCACCCCTCCGCCTGACTTCAGCCGTTCAGCAGAGGGAGGGTTAGCTCTCACCATTACCCTTTCTAACGGTTACCGTCAGGAACGGTGATGGTGAGAGCTAACCCTCCCTCTGCTGAACGGCTAGAGTCAGACGGTGGGAGATTGGGCGTGAAGAAGCGCGAGCGGCTTAGGTATGGCCCTGCTAGGCCGCAGGAAGCATACCGTTTGGGGACACGGGTCAGCCGGCACCCTTGAAGGGCGTGCGTGCCTTTCGACTGAGTATACTTGTCTTCTGTGACCTTCAGCCATATCGTGGGATTCTAATTTAAAGGCAGAATTCACGATGAAAAAGCAACCCATATCAAATTAAGTTAGGGATGGTGAGTGGTACCACAAAGAAGGAAAGACCATGGGAAATGGCCCAGAACCCAAAAAATGGGACCCCTTTATTTCGCCTTGGTCTCGGCATTGATGTCACTCCAGTCAATGTGCCCTCTTCAATATAACGCTCTCTCTGCTATCTAATCACTCACTGCGTATAGATCTGCGGCAAGTGATCAAATAGTCGTTGGACGTGGATCGCTAAGTGCGTCAAGAGTGAGCCATGCCAGATCGCCGAGGTCAAATCTTCCGCTGCCAATTGCGTGTCAGTCCGCACCCTCAGGAGGTCCGCCTGTCTCCCCATTAGGCAATTTCTCCCTTCTTTGACCTTCATTTGTTCAGAGGAGTCCTCCTTTAATGCGTGACGTGGTCTTTTGTTGAATGCGCCACGCGTTCAGACACCCCACTTATTTCAAGGTCGCAATGTCTTGTACTGAATCCATCCACTTAATTATGTTGAAATATGTTGTGAAATCCTCCGAACAGTGGAGATTGAGCAATAGCGAATGGAACATTATTCTCACTCCATTTGAATTCGCAGTTCATGATGAAAAGACAGCCTACCAGAAAACAGTGTAAAGGTGGGCAGCGGTGCAGGGTTTAAGAAAAGTCATGAGAAGTGGCCAAGAAATCAAGAAATGGGACCTCTTCCTTGGCCGTTGAATTCCACACTGACGATTCTCATTGGTGCTACCCTCATCAACCCATCGGTGCCGCGCCCTCTGCTAAGCGGTTGGAGGCTCAGACGGCGAGAGAGTAGGCGTGCCGCGGCGATAGCGGCGCGGAGACGGACATGCTAGATCACTAGAGCATATCTTGTGCGGCGAGCTGCATGTCGGTCCAGACCCTTATGCGCTCCTTTAGGCAGGTTTCCCTACTTCGACCTCCGATCTTGTCGTGAAATTCCCTTTAACAATCAACGAGCCGGAACTCTTATCGTGGGCCAGTCAAGTGATAGCGAATATATCTGGTGAGGAATTGTATGTTCTGGAACATTAGATGACTCCCGCAAGCCACGCATATATGAGCGGATAAACGTTCCTCAACAACAACGAATAAAAGTGAGATACGTGCGCATCTCAAACAGTGCAATCAACAGTGCAACGATAACATTAATATTTGTAAATGTTTACCATAACTTCCATACCCTCCATAGCCCATCATACTATCCATGCCGTAACCTGACCTGTACGGTGAAGCTCTGGAAAATTACAGGATTGAAAATAAGCTTTTATGTAAAATTCATAAAAAATCAAACTAACAAGGCTATGCTTAAAATAGCAATGAGCAATACAGCAGTGGTGCCTTCCTTCATCTCTGAAAAACTCTGGACAATCACAAGATTAAAAACTGATATTGAAATGGTATGACGATAAGACAAACCTCAATTGGAGCTATTTTCGAGGATGAATTATGACAGAGATTGAGCAGGAAAAAAAATGAGTGTTCATATGTTTGGCATTGACTTTTATAGGAAAACGATCATCAGAGGCGGAGCCGATGCCGCTGATCCGCGAACGCAACCGATTTGAATAATCGCTGCAACTCGCTTTCAACTTACCAGTTGATTGCGTTTTTGCTTATCTGCAAACACTTTTGCATACTACAACGAGGGTACTCTGAGAAAAAACTGTGATCAATGCAAAAGCTTAAACATCGTTAGCAAAGGCTTGAAGTAGCCTTGTCTTTGATTGTTTCTATTCATTCTTGTGGTAGATCCATTTTACGCTTCCACCCTTTTAGTAGAGACTGTTGAGATGCAGTTCTTCAGAGCAATGTGCCGTTTGAAGAAAACCACCCATAAATGTAAATTTCGAGCTAAAAGATCCCTATAGAGAAACTGCCCGGGGCATGAATCAGTTGGTATCGGCAACTAGTAGATGAGGAAGAACTTGTTTAGGTAAACTTCCTCATACTCCATGGAATCTCTCTTCTTTCTTTCGTGCTTTTGAAGAATACGTAGCACGAATCGAATAAAGCATCAGCTGACGTCTATGGAAGCTCGAATTTTGAAGAAAAAGCGGGCGCTCATGTCACTGGCGGGGGGGGGTGACATTCAAATGAGTGAGCCATTTACAGTACTTAGGACTTTATTGAGGGGAAGAGACTCTGGGAAAGATGTGAATCATATGTGTTCTCTCTAGCGCTTCATCCCTCTCCAATTCTTTCGCGTTAGTGTCACCTACTATCGGTCCAATTTTTATGTTCCCCCTCCCCCTCTCAGGCCATGGGCGCCGAAAAGTATTTGTTATTTGATCAGTCCTTTAGAGAGGCAAGCCAGCTAAAGAAAACACCTAGAGCCCCAGTAGGCCAAGGAACACCGTCATATCAACTAGGTAACCCTTCCTGCTCCGATTATGAGATTCAGAGACCAGCACGTACATACAATGACATTCGGAGCTTAGCTGGCGTCACGGCCACTTTTTGGTTTATCCTCACAATGGCGACATCGTGTGCACAAGAGTTTCACACCAAGGGACTGGAGCGCTTGGTTGGGAAAAAGTGAACAATCAAACCTAATCTTGTACCTCTTTTGATTACGAAGATACTTATGGGCACCCGGGAGAAGAAAGGCCACTGTTTGGACCCATTTCAAGAACGAGTTTAGGCGGAATAGTACTCCAGGCAGTCTTCTCGATCGAAAAGAACTTTTTAGGACAAAACGCGTGCGGACTGACAATCGGCAGCTGTAGATTTGACCTCGGCAATCTAGCATGACTCACTCTTGACGCGTTCGGCGAACCACGCCCACCGCCTATCTAATCACTCGCCGCAGATCTATACTCAGCGATTGGATAGCAGAGAGAGAGAGAGAGAGAGTTCTATGGAAGAGGGCACAGCGATTGGAGTCGCATCAATGCCGAGTTCAAGGGGGGTTCTCTTTCTCGGGTCCTGGGCCGTTTCTCATGGTTTTTCCTTCTTTCTCGTATCACTCGCCATCCCTAGCATAATTCGCGATGGGTTGCTTTCCAATCGTGAATTCTGCCTTTAAGTAAATTAGAATTACTGGAAAGGAAGTCTCATGCACTCATGTTTGCCACCTCCGATGTTCCCGCTTTCGCCTGCACCAATACAGAGGGATGAACCTACATATCGGATACTTGCCCGAAAAGGAACTCTTATAAATTCATTGCTTTTCTCAAAACGGTTTTCTGTGTGTAATAGAGTCAGTTCATACGTAGAGGACAGAAACAATGTTAGTTTTCCCCTAGGAGAATCTGGAGGAAAAAAAAGGTTTCTAGAGTATATGATTCGATCCCTATGGTGACAAAATTCTGCTCCTTGAGCATAGCTACTTCCTGGCGCTCATAATCCTAAACCTCTGCCTCGACGTCTGAAAAGCCTTGAACTTTCGTCTGAACAAGGCCCTCTAATATGAGAACATTCCATGTAATACAACACAACGAGGTTGAGTAAGAGCCCTACTCGAGGGAAGATTTCTTGTGTGTTCATGCAGTTGGACACAAAATGAACCTTATTTCCATAGTTTATTTATGTGCTCCTGAACGTGCAATGGACCGTTTTTCAAAAGCCTACACTTCTCAACTCACCGTCTCGCCACCTTCTCACATCACAATCCCTAAAGGCGTTGCTGAGTGCGTGTGTGAAAACGTAGCTATCTCATAGTGAACTTACAAGCAACGTTACCACCTTTTGCTTGCTAAACTGCACCATCAGTAAGCTACTTGATTCATCCCTTATATACTAGCATATTTCCAAGCCACCCTTTTGGTGGTCAGACTCAATTATTTTGATATCCCTTTCTGAATAGAGTGTTCTGGAAAGAAGAGTGAGCTTTTTCATGTGAAATATCCACTAGCCCGGTGGGAAATTGAATGTCCACACAGGCGTGACCTGAATGGTACCAGATTTTTAATTGTTCTACGTCGACTAGTCACATCGATTCCTCTCCTAGGGATGTACATATTGAACGCGCACATACACGTATCTCTGACCATGCCATAAAATTATGGAGTATTGAACTCTTGACTATGACTAACAACGATACGTTTTATACTGTATTGCACTTTGAGTCTCCTCCAGTAAAGGGGGAGGGGAGAGGAAGGGAAGAGCATGGGCAATCGCTACCTCCATTTTTTCTTCATTCTTCATTCCGACATTCTATTCTTTTGGAGGAAACCTCGAAGCGCGTGAACAATTTCGCTTCCACCTTCACACTCATCCTAGAGCTTCCTCTACGAATTACTCGAAGGCATGGGTCGGGATAAAATTTTTGAGTTATCATGACGAAAGTTAGACAGTAAGTGCAATGAGGAAGCTTAGTAGGGCGAGAAAGCAAAATGTGCCATTAGACGCTGAAATTCCCTTGCTAGGTTGACCGTGGAATGACGGAGAGACCCAACGCAGCAAGGAGAGGGAAAGTGCGAGAGAACACGTGCACGGGAGAGGGCGCAAACGTCACGTACGCCCGATTAATAAGCAGCACACAAGGCGAGATCTTAGCGCCGTTGCCTCGCATTTTTGAGTCACGACAGTGTCGCCTGGAGCCCCTCCATCATTTAAAGAGGGACCATCTTTCGGCTATCCCCTGGCTTTAAGGCGATATAAACTGTTGCAACACATAGCCGACCTCACTGAATAAGACCCTGAATGTTCAGGACGAACTGCAGAACTACGAATTTCTAGCGGAGCATCTCAGGGTTTTGCAATCAACTACTCACCAGGCAGTGACTTATGCCAGAGCTTACAGAAACAAAATCATTGTTGTTGTGAAGGCGTCGTTGGTATCGGGACAGCGAAAGGTACGCGGTACTACATCAGGGACGGTAGTAAAGTACCCTTGACTCCCAATTAGAGATGGTGATTAAAGATTACCACGGAAGAAGAAGTCGGAAAACTGCAAACTCACCCTAGATGAAACAGGAGGTCCATAATTTATCTTCAATAACAAAAACAAGTAAAGAAAGCAAGGAAAATAAGAAAAGTAGGCTGTACAAAGCAGCCGAAGAATAGCCGCATTTTTAATTCCTACTCATTGGAGCTAGTCAGAGAAAAGAAAGACCATTTGAATAAGGAGGCGCAGATACCACGTGTGCCAAGTTGACCCTCCAGTGAAAAGTCCTTCGGAGTACTTTTAGTGGAGGGTCGATCGTGGCACACGTGGCATCTTCGTCTACTCATTCGAATGG